>JAWZYV010013821.1:0-253486 GCA_038373885.1 Cheiracanthium punctorium
TATCTTCTGTTTGTTACTGGATATCGGATCGCGTTTTCAAGGGAAAAATGACTTTCGAGTGTGCATTTCGGATCGACCAGGTTCGAACTTCGAATACAAGACTGCCGGAGGGAGGAAAATGAATTTCGGTATTTGAGTAATAGTATGTTCCGTTCCGTTACTAGATACCGGAAGTATTATGGATTCTCGCTGTTTGAAGGGAAAAATCAGTTTCGGTATTTGAGGTAGTAGTAATGGTTCTGGTTGCAATTCGTTTGTGCCGAGCCGAATGGTATCGTTTTGATGAGGTTTGGAAGAATCCGTATGTTTCGTTTACAGTTATGGAGATGGATATACTATCTGCTGCTCTATTGATATGGGTCGTACAATGGGGGATAGGATCCGTGTATAGTGCGTTCTTATGCGCAGTTGAACTTTTTTTTTGCAGGGGGGAAGGGGGTGTTCTTATAATTGTAGAGGAGCAATACATATAAGAGAAGCATGTTAGTAAGGGGTGCTAATTTCGGCTTTCTAACATTTTAGTACTAAATAGTGGTGCAATCAGAATTTCTTTCTTTCAGGGTGGTTCCGAAGCAGGATTGCGAACTTAACCTTTTTCTTTTTTTTTAGCTAGAATCGAAATATGAGTAATAAAATAACAAATTATTTAAAATACACCTTTAAAAAAATATTTTTTTATAAGTAAACGAATTCACACATTTTTTATTATTTAAAATATTATTTGGAACTAAAAAAAATATTTAGCATGGAAACCTAAACACATTTTTTAAGTAATTGTTTAAAAAATATATAAAAAATTGGGAGCTACCCGGATTTCTATGCCCACTCCTGCGTAAGCCACTGGTATTAAAATAATTCAATAAAGTTCAGTATGTTTCTAAAATGTCGGCGTTTAGAGGGGCCATCTGCCCTATTTTATGGTACATTTTATTCCATGAACTCATGGAATACGCATAGTCCGGTGCAACCATTCTTTCTGTATGAAAGGAGTGATAATTTTTGTTTAAAGAATGCTCTCATATATGCACCCACAGAAGGGGCTAACCCCTTTCATCCAAAAGTGCAGAAATAGAACTGGAAATATCTTAAAAATAGATAATTCTCACTGAATTAAACAATTTTAATTTAAAATATGGTAATTTTTAATTTACTTCGAAAAATCGTCCAGCAAAAGAAGTTTTTGATATGAAATAAGAACTCACAAATAATAAAGATATTATGCTTGTAGAGACGCAAAGTAGTTGATATCATACTGAGATCCCCTGCCCTGTGAATTTAATATATGTGGCCCAATCCCTGGATCTCAGTATTCGAGAACCCGCTCCCAGAAAAAACACGAGTCACAAGCTTTCCTTTACACTTTTTATGATAAGAATGAACAGGTTAAACCAGCGTTCAGAATTTAAAAAAGGGGGGGTTGAGAAAAAAAAGAATGGCATATGTCTTTGGAAGATTTCTATGTGCACTCAGTAATTCGGATAATTTAGCATTGTATAAAACCATAAATGTGTATAAAAACAATCTGTAAATCAGAGAAAATAAGCTCTAAATACAACTTTGTACAACTTCGCTAAAAAAAATTCTTTTGGTTAGGTTTGTTATGGGTTTATGTATGGGCGGCATATACCCATAACAACACTGTCCCGGATGTGTTGTTATGGGGCACATATAACACCCTATTACCGATTCTATTAGTAGTAACGAAAGTAACGAGTAACGAATACTTAGTAACGAATAGCGAACATCTAAGTAACAAATACATACGGATACTCATTTTGTCGTTACTTTTACAGCACTAGTGGGCCACGCTTAGTCGAAACTCAAATCCCCACGGTTTAGGAGGAGATAGGCGAACAAGCTTTTGACAGCGGCGACGACGGCGGTCCTTACTTTTTTTTAGAATAGAGAGATAAACAAATTATCTTAAACAGGAAAAAAACTCAAAGCACTTCAAGAAAATTGTGCAGAAGTTATCGTAAACAAAAAATACAGAGTTTTAAATTGAAAACGCTGTTGCCAATTTAGCATCATAGACAAACTTTAGCACATAAACTGCAACTCACAGATTAGTACTCTAGGTCGCAAATATATTACAGAATGTGCAAATTATAGTTCCCGAGTTTCTGGTACCTACTTACAAACGCACCACTAAAGACAACTCACTGCCATGGCCGTCACTTTTTTCTCCCAGAAATATCGTGTAATTTGCATTAAAATTGATGGAGTTTATTAAATATTTTCATCCAATTAAACAAATTATCTTGTAAAATCCACAATTTTCGATTTAAATTTCTGAAAATTAGGAAGTGTTGGGCCATTAAACGTATTAAATACCATAAAAAGGCCCCATTAGGAAAAAACGCTCCAAATGACAGAAAAAATCTGCCAAAACTTGGCGACTTTTGGCGAAATATCGAGATATTTGGACCGAAAAACAAGTCCCCAAACATTAGGTTTTTGAAGACCTACGACCCATAGAACCCGAGATTTCCAGAACATTCCATATTGATACAATAAAAAGCTAAATTTAACTATTTAACGCGTAGAATACGAATTTTAAACTATTTTAAACCCCAGAACAGAGGGTTGCTCCCAAAATTCGTAACACAGGGTAAGAAAATTTCCGTTTTAGAACGGTTTTTTAATTAATAATCAAAAAAGTAATTAAAATTTTAAAATTCTGATTCTCAGGTGCACATTATCGAACTCATGGGCTTATATATTCAAATTTTCAGAGCTTTGCATGCAGAAGTTTGTCTGGAGACCGCACACATTAGTCCAGTCATCTTAGTAGTTTAACCTCGGAATTTGAGATACCCAGCTATAAAACTTGTATGCACTTTTATTTTGATATCCTAAAACTTGTCTGAAAACCTGCATATGGTAAGGGGTGTCCGCGTCTGTCAAAATTTAAGGTCAAAGGTCACAAAAATCGATTTTTTCCACATTTTTCGCAAATATCTCGTTTCCTATGGGGTTTACGCTATTTGTATGTATTAACAAATTGTAGAGGATAAAATTCTCTACAACTTTTGTACAAAAAATTTTTTATACGTTGAGTCGTTTTCGAGATAGAGGGTAGTGACGGTGCAGCATTGGACTATGTAGAGTACCATTTGTTGTCTTCCCACTTAAAAGACAACTGCTCGTTATCACACAGTAATTACTCGGTGGTATTCTTGACTAATTTATTGTCATTATTTACATATATTTACAATAAATCTTACTATAATTGCACTGCCGCACCGCAGTATTCATCATGTGTTGTTCCCAGAACAACGGTTCCACTCGTTCCCCGTCTTACATCACACTGCGACCGTTTCACGGCGTTTGCAGCGCTCTCTACAGGCTTATTACATTCGGCCTTTCCTGACAATACAATCTCCTGATTGTTGAATATTATTACATATCTAATAAAAGTTACTTACCTATGCATAGGAAAAATCAACATCACACAAAATATTAGCATTTACATTTAAAAATAATAATATATCTATACTTAAGAGTCCTTAAAGAGTTCAAAGTTCTTCATTATTGTCACTGGTAAATGTCACTCTGGAATAAGATATAAAAAGAATGTTCTTACCATAGGCACAGCTATAAAAAAAAAGTCTGTCAGTCTTTTCGTACGAACTGTTCTGAAAGGGTTGCGTCTCGGTGCTCTTTTGGAGTCATCATCATCATCTAGGAGGCTTTTGGTCATCATCACTGGACTCGTCGCGGTCGTCATCACTGTCACTGTCCCAGAGACGATTCACTTCTCGCATGGTTTCAGCTGGCTTACGTGAGCAGTTGTTGAATAGATATAACCTTTCTTCTTTGGTTCTAAATGTTCTACTCTATAGGTGTCGTTAGGAAGTACTTTCAGTTATTGTTAGAGGTCCTCGATGTTTTGGTTGAGTTTTTGTGGGTTCTCCTGTTGATTTTGGAGCTCTTTTCATCACCACAATTTCTCCTGCTTCATATTTGGCGATTCGACATCTTTTTCTTATCGTAGTACTGTTTCATTTTTGTTTGATTTTCTTCAATGTTTAGCCTTGCTTCATTTTGCACGACTTTTGGTTCTGTCCAAACCTCTTCGTCAGCTAATCTTCTGTGCAATCCGTCGTTAAAATGCGGCTTATAACCATGTAACATTTCAAATGGTGTTTTATTTGAAGTTTTATTTAAAGAATTATTTAAATACTTCTCTACGTCTTTTGATTTTTGCATCCCAGTCCTTTTGCTTCTCATCCTTCATTAGACGTTGTAATATACACACCCAGTATCGTTTTGTTCTGCGCGTTCCACCATCCCGTTAGCTTGTGGATGTTCGTGTCGAGTTTAATGTGTGCTTTATACCGTTGACTTTTACAATATTCCTCGAATTCTTTCGATGTGAAACATGATCCTCTGTCACTTATTATTCGATCAGGTAATCCAAACTCGTTAACAAAGTCCTTCAAATGCTTTCAGGACATAATTCGTTCGGGTGTTTCTACTAGGAACAAGCCGTAACAAACCTAGTGAAGTTATCGATAATAACTAGCAGTTCTTGATTTGCCTTTTGAACTTCGAACAAATGGACCTAAATGGTCAAGGTGGATAATAGAAAATGGCCTCTTACCAGGACTTATTGGATGAAGTAGGCCTTGTTGTTTCCGCGGATGGTATCTTGTTTACCAGGCATGTCGAAACACATTGCTATGTGTCGTTTGACATATCGTTTTCATAGAAGGAAACCATATAATTCTTTTATTTTTCCGATTGTCCTATCAGCTGCAAAATGTCCGAAGCAATCATGAAATTTCACTACTAAGCTCTTTCTCATAGACTTGGGAATGACATAAAGTAACTTTTCTTCACCTTTTACTTTAGTCTTACGAAATAATCTATTCTCTTTCAATACATAATCCTTTCACTTTTCCTTTTTCGTCTTTTGTTCTTTTCGCTACTTTTTTTCTTTAAGATTTCAATTATTTCTTTTAATTGCGAATCTGCTTGTTGTATCATCAAAATTTGCTCTTCTATCGTCAACGTCAAGTTCACTTCTAATCTATCTTCTAAGATCGTTTCCAAGGTGCCCGCTTTTTTCGTCAACGGGTGACCTACTCAAAGCATCAATGTGAACCATTTTCTCTCCCCTTTCTATGCTTAATATTGAATTGATAATCTTGAATAAGATTCGACCATCTAGCGATTTGAGGATTTTTGGTCTTATTTGCATTGAGGTATACTAATGCTTCGCAGTCAGTAACTATAGTAAATTCTATTCCGATTAAATACTGTCTTAGCCGATCTAAAGTCCACACGATAGACATAAGTTCCAATTTACTAGAATGGTAACTCCTCATCGGCTTCAGTCGTTTTCTTACTTATACAGTATACTAAATGCCATTTCTTATCTTCACCTCTCTGTAAAAGCATTCCAGCAAGTCCTAACGAACTGGCATCACAGTGGACCTCGGTTTCAGAATCTGGATTATAATGTGCAAGAACGGGTTGTTTTGTCAGTTCCCTCTTAAGTACTTCAAACGCTTTCTTTTGTGCTTCTTCCCACTTAAAACGTTCTTTCTTACGCGTTAATTTCGTCAAAGGTTCAGCTTTCTCTGCATATTCCTTCACAAATCGTCTGAAAAAAGCTAGTCAACCCAATGAATCTCCTTAAGTCGTGTACGTTTTTTGGTTCTGGAAATTCCTTAATAGCCATTATTTTTCTTAACCCTGGTTTGGACACCGTCTTTATTCAAAATAAATCCCAAGAATTCGACTTCCCTCTTTCCAAATTCACATTTTGGGTAGTTTTAAAGTTAAATTTGCATCCCTCAACCGATCAAATATTTCCTTTAATTTTGAAATCATTTCTCCTCCAAGACTTTGCCAGGAATTAATATGTCGTCTAAATAACATAAAACTTTTGTGTTCATTAATGGACCTAAAACATGGCGACATTAGGCGCTGAAATTCGGCTGGAGCGTTGGCTAATCCGAATACCATTCTCTCAAATTGTCCTGTTTCATCTGGTGTAATGAAAGATGTTTTTGATTTTGCTTCTTCTTGTTAATGGAATCTGCAAATAACCATGCGCAAGATCTAAAGTACAAAATAATTTGCAACCACTTAAATTTTCTAAAATATCATCGATTCGGGGTAAGGGGTACTTATCCTTTATAGTCTGACTATTCAACCTTCTATAATCTACCACCAAGCGCTGTTCCCACAGTTTTCTTCCTAACTAGCAATACAGGACTCGCGTTAAGGGGATCTAGTTTCGGACACTATCCCGTTTTTCTTCCACTCCTGCAACGATTTCTTTTATTGTATTTCGTTCTTCAGTACTTGTCTTATAAGGTGCTGCGAAAACTGGTTTACTACCTTCAACTTCCTTAATGTCCATTTTTTGTCAAATTAGTGCACCCCAACTCACTCAAATCAAGTGCAAAACAGTCTCTATAATCATTTATTAAGTTAAGAATTTCAAGCTTTTCGTTATAAATTCATTGACGAGTCAAATTTGATTTCCTCAAGTGTTATAGCTCTTTTACTATTCGGTACAGTGTATACTTCATTTTCTTTGACGCAAATGTTATCATTTAAGTTTTCATTTTACTTCTCTCAATTCCCAATCTTCGGTTATGTCCAATACCCTTCCGACACATTGACCTTCCTTTAATTCGATATCAACATTCCCTATGTTCATAACTGGCACTAGTGTGGAATTATTTTTTATCTCTAACACCGAATCCGGACTTCCGTTTTTACCTTCAAACAAAACCATTCCTTGACTCATTTCGGAAGTTTTAGCCTGAACAAAGTTTATAGAGTTACTTTTAATTTCAATTGGATTGTCCGTGCGAAGTACAATTCTTTCATTCCTAACTTCATTCTCTAGTCTCGCAAACGGAATGCTATGAGAATACCACAAGTTAAAATGTTCACCAAACTTTCCGTATGAGATTCTCTTATCGTTCAAAATATCCCTTCCTAAAAGTAGGTCATAGGACTGTGCTGAATCATCAACGATAAATAAAGTAGCTTCCAGTGTTATATCGTCTATTTCCAAACAAACTCTTGCTTTACCCAAGGTCATCGTAGATGGCTGAAATATATTCCCAATACCATACAGCTGGCGCCGGTCGGGAAGAACATTTAACTGTAATGATTTCGCCACAGAATTCTTCAACAGAGATAGACCACTCCCCGTGTCTAATAAACATTCTATCGGGCCTTCATTATTGATGCGCACTTTTTTGAGATAAATTGCTGAACTCGAAGTTTCAGAATGTGATGCTGTATAAGAGATGTTTTCTTTTTCTCTTTTCTGCTCCGACGAATTTTTAAAGACTTTTGCTTTCGGGCAATCACGAGCAAAATGGGTTCCGAAAGTTAAACAATTAAAACATTTAAATTCACCCTTTTCATTGAGAATATTAGAATTGCGTTTAGGTTTGGTATGTGTTTTAAAATCATTTGACTGATTGGAATGAAACGTGTTATTTCCATACTCGCTTTTGAATTGCCTGTTTGTTTTTGTCGTACAATCGCGATTCATGGTGTTTTCATTAGTCGAGCAATTTTTTGAATTATTTCTATAGTTTGAAAATCCTGTTGACATCTTCATTCCATAACGGACCGTTTCATATGCGTCAAGTTTTTCCGCTAAATCTTCGGGATTATTTAGTTTTGACCATTCGTCGATAAAATGTTCGCGTATCGCAAAAGGGACTTTCCTTTTTAATTGATCGGAAATGATCAAATTCTTTAGTTCTTCAAACGTAGAAATATCTAACCCATTTATCCATTCATGGAAATAATTTGAGAGTTCGAAGCAGTAATCTTTCCATGTGCCTTGTGGTAATCTGACATGGTCAACAAATTTTTGCCTAAACTGTTCTGGGCTTAATTTAAATCTCCGTAATAATAACTGCTTAATATGCTTGTAATCGTTAGCTTTCTCTTCACTTTCGCGTGCTATTAATTGATTTATCTCGTAGGGTAACAGTCCTAACAACTGAGAAACCCAAAATTCTTCATCTAGTTCTATACGTCTAGCTTGACGCTCGAACAGAACTAGAAAATGACTGATATCACTAATTTTTGGATCATATTTATGCATTAAATAACGCATTTCTGTTACATTTTTATTTTCAATACTATTGGACACACTTCCATCCTTCTTACTTTGTGTTTCTAACCGCAATTTTTCTAGCTCAAAATTTTGCTGCTCTTTAAGTTTCACTTCGTTTTCTGAACTGATTCTATCATTAATAATTCTCTCTAGCAAAACTTTTACAAATTCCTCTTCATACTGCTTACTTTCAACAATAATACGTTTTAAATCAACGAGTTTAATATCGGCGGATACCTCTTCGCCCAATTCTGAAGCAATTTCAAGCAAATCAATTTTCCTACCTTTAGCTAGGTAAGCCATCTTAACATCCAAAAATATAATATATTCACGACTCAAAATTCAATCTTCGGCGATATTTTGGTCAAGTATTCTTTTCAAGTAAAAAAAATATACTTTCTAACTCTTTAGAATAATCGAAATAATGTTTTAAACAACAGTTTAAATGAAAAGTTCTGTACTTACAGTTTGCATTCAGCTTATGAGGTCTCGCATCTAAGACACTAAATAGAATCTTCTCCCACTTCTGAAATTTTTGTTGTCTTCCCACTTAAAAGACAACTGCTCGTTATCACACAGTAATTACTCGGTGGTATTCTTGACTAATTTATTGTCATTATTTACATATATTTACAATAATCTTACTATAATTGCACTGCCGCACCGCAGTATTCATCATGTGTTGTTCCCAGAACAACGGTTCCACTCGTTCCCCGTCTTACATCACACTGCGCCGTTTCACGGCGTTTGCAGCGCTCTCTACAGGCTTATTACACATTTAAGGTCAACCGGTAGTCCCGATCAAAAACACGCATCATAAAGTTTATAAATTATTGATGAATATATACTTATAAATAATTTTAATTTTTTGTAAATATTACATTATAATTAATAACTTTTTTTCATTACGTATTTATTTTTAATTAAGTATCAATTTATTTAATCACACTTATCTGCTCGTGTACTTATAAAATTATTAAGGGAAATACTTATATTATACTTTAATTTTAATCAAAGTTATACCAATTACTTAAATAAATAAAAAAGAAAAGAAATAAATTTTTAATGAATGTTTTCAGTAAAAAATTATCATTCCATACATTTATGACTGTCAAAATTTAAAAAATTTAATAATAATTATAAGAACTGCAAGTTCTAATTTTTATTTTCTTCTTCTTCTTCATCGTCTTCCGGTTGCTGCAGAATTTCAGCTTCCTCTTCATTATCATCTTCAAAGACATTTGTCTCCAGGTCTTCCATTATTTCAGGGTCAAAGGTTCCATTTTCATTGGCATCACTCTGATATGGCAAGGCATTGAGACAAGCTTGCCCATTACACTGGCCACAAGCTAAAGAGCACTGCAACCCCGATTTCTTGCATCCACATCGCGAACCACAACCATTCTTGCAGTTGCAGAATATCGTGTTTAGCAATTCCTTTGGAGCAGGTGGTAAAATTGTCGTGATAGGTTCCAGGAATTCGTTACGCATTGTCCAACCCCATTTCTGGGGTTCCAAATCATGCCCTAATCAAGTTTGAACTTGATAATAAACGCGCTTAAAATGTTGATGAGCTGCTGCACTTGTTGGTGGAATATTTGATACCTGCACAGGTTTATTTAGTTTTGTTGACTTGACATACTGGGCATAACGAAGATGATCGATACTGTCCACAGATTTCGGAGCATTATAGACTGCCAACAAGGTTTTCATTCCATTCTCAAATAATCTTTGTACCGGACAGTTTTCTTCTTCAAATGCTGCAGCGAATTGATCCAAATTCGGCAGTTTCTCAAATGTTCTTAAAAAAAAGTTTTTTCCCCTTTTTTAAAGAGCGCTGAAGTTGTGTCACATCCACTTAATGTGTGCAGAAACAAAATGTGTCTTTTGAATAAGGATATTTATTGAAGCTTTTGGAGGAGTATATTTCAGTTCTAACAGTCCCTTTGTCAACTTTTTTAAAGATAATTTCTTGTTGGTAAGATACAGTACAACCAATTAAAATGATAAGTAAATCTCTATCTTCTCCTATCATATCTGTTGTTTTTTCATGTTTCGATTCTTCAATAGCTGTTTCAATGATAAGAACATCCGCATCATCTCTGGCCTGTTTTGAAGAGATATTAACATCTTGTAATTTCTCAATAAGCATTTTAATTAGCTTCTCTTTATTACTTCGATTTGATAGGAATTTTCCTTGGCTAATTGGTACAATCATAGTATCGTCGAAACAAACGTCGTAGGTTTTGAAAGTGCAGCAGTCCTTCTCAGCTGGTCCATTGCTTTTATGTTTTTACTGTAGTCTGAAAATCCATCGAATACAAACAACAATTTTAGAACCATAATGCGTTTGTACATAAATATTTACACATATTTATCTAAAATAATAGAAAAAGTACCTTCTCTTCTCCATACAACTCGATGCAGAAGAAATCTTCCATCAATAATGAACTAACATTATTTTCTCGGAGATCAAAATCGATAGGTGTCATATTGTCATACAATGACGATTTTGTAGTTTTTCTCATGCCATCATTATCAAATAGTGCTATTGGATACGGGCTCAATTCATATTGAAGATATTCTTCAAGATTACTTTCAAATTGCTTGCTCACAGTTATTCTTTGGAAGAGTAATATTGGATCTACTGAAACTTTACAATCATTAATTTTTACAGACTTATTAACAATTGAAAGCTGTAATACCTTATCAGAGCGTTTCACTTTTATTTCAGTAAATTGTAAACCAGTGATTTTCGTCATAGATTTTAACGTTATGAAAGAATTTAAAAGCTTACGGTTTTTAAAGAAGATGTACTAAATTATTTTTTATTTAAAATATAATTAGTGTAAATGAGAATATAATTAAAATGCAGTTAAAGTATTTCCCTTAATAATTTTTTTAATTACATAAATAGGTTATAAGTTATAAGTGTTATTGAATAGATAGATTACTAATTAATGAAAAAGTTATTAATTATAATGTAATATTTACAAAAAAAATTAAAATTATTTATGAGTATATATTTATCAATAATTTATAAACTTTATGAAGCGTGTTTTTGATCGGGACTACCGGTTGACCTTAAATGGTACTCTACATAGTCCAATACTGCACTCTTACTACCCTCTATCTCAAAAACGACTCAACGTATAAAAAAACCTTTGGTACAAAAGTTGTAGAGAATTTTATCCTCTACAATTTGTTAATACATACAAATAGCGTAAACCCCTTAGGAAACGAGATATTTGCGAAAAATGTGGAAAAAATCGATTTTTGTGATTGACCTTAAATATTGACAGACGCGGACACCCTACCATATGCAGGTTTTGAGACAAGTTTTAGAATGTCAAAATAAAAATTCATACAAGTTTATAGCTGGGTATCTCGAATTCCGAGATTCTTGCCCTATTTTGACTAAGATGACTGGACTACGAGACAATGAACTTGCAACACCTGGTCCATCAAGAACAGCGAAGCGAAGGAGAATGCGCTAAATTTTGGATTAGTTAAATCAGGGATGAGCAAACTTTTTCGGTCGCGGGCCAAAAATCGAAAAAAAAGTTTGGCGGGCCAAGATAAATTTTTCTAACATTTTAAAAACAATATACAACTATTACAATTTAAATATGTTAATGAGATGAATGAAATTGCTATTTCCTTTTTAAAAGTTCCTTATATTGAGGTTCGAAGTGAGATGTACTCATTCTAAGGAACGAGGCTAAATGCTCATCTGCCAGTCTACTTCTGAAAGAATTCTTTCTAAGGTTCATATTTGAAAACACTTGTTCACATATATAAGATGAAGCAAACATAGCACCGATTTTCTGAGCGTGAGATATTAAAATTGGGAAACGATAATGATTTGTAAAACTCTGTAAATATTTAGAAACAACTGTTGAGATGATCGTTAGATTGCAACTCAATTAATTAAAGCTGCAAATCTGACCTCACTGCTTCACAATTTACGTTCAAAGGCATGGTAAAAATATCCAATTCTGTTTGAATGGCACTGAAATCTTGAAATCTGCGTTCGAACTCAAAATGCAGTTTTTTCAAGCCATCTTCATAATTCTTAAGCTTCTCTTCATTTATTGAGAGTATTGAATTTAACCTCGAGGAATGAAACAAGTCGTTCTTAGCTAGCTACCCGGCAAACAGATTAGGTTTTAGTTTAAAAGCTTTGAGATGGGCCCAGATATCGTCGATAAATTGATTTTTCCCTAGCATCTTGACATTCAAGTTGCTCATATGACAAAGAAGATCTGTAAAAAATGCGAAGTCCGAAAGCCATTCTGTATCTTCTTACATTTCGCACTCCGCAGAACACTATCTCTCATGGAAGAACGACACAATGTCGTCTTTCAGCTGCCAAACTCGCTCAAAAACACATCCTGCAAAATTCTATCTGCGGGCCGGATAAAGCCTTCTGGCGGGCCGTAGTTTGCCCATCCCTGAGTTAAATGCATGTGGACTAGGCCTACTGGGGATACCACGAAAAAAAAAAAAAATAAATAAAATAAAAACGCCGCTTACTCTACCTCACAAGGTGGTGTGGAAATACGTTTTTTGGCCAATACGCATACTGAACAACACTTTGCGGCGCTCGTACGCCAAAACTATTGATTTTACAAAAAATAGGTAATTGCATAAATTGTAGGAAATTTTCTCTAGTTTCCTTTTTTGTAATTGTTTTTTTCGTGAAATGAGTCGGAAAGGAGATATTGCCAAAAAACTGCTTTTGGGCGCCATTTTTCGAATATCGCGGAGCGAGCGGCAAAGATACTAGGGGGCAAAGTTGAAATTCGGAAAGAGCACATCGAAATCTATAAAATTGCCCATTTTCAAAACTCCCGGAAAACTTTCCAGTTAACCCCCTTTTTTTTACCAAATGACTGGACTATAACAGAAAGCAAAATTTTTGGTGTGTTAAGATAGATACTAAAAATTATATCAGTTACTTCAGTTATCATCGACCCACGTTTGCAATTGCAAAGAAAGATCAGGAAACCCTCCTACTTCCAGTCGATGAAATAAATGTAAAGGAAGAATAAAAGGGGGTGAGAGATAAAATGGCATAGTTAATTAATATCGTTTTAATATGGCAATGATGAAAGTAAAAAATTAGGGGGGTCTCCCCCTGACGAGGCTCGAACAGCTGAGTTATTTTAAATCACTTTTGTATAACACTTGAAATATAAAACTCGGCTGTTCGAGCCTCGTCAGGGGAAGACACCCCTGAACCAGGGCCGTAGCACTGGGGGCGCTATGGACGGCTCAGCCCCCCCTGGAAAAACCTAAGCCCCCCCTAGAGCAATTAACAGGCACCAGGAATACTTTTTTTAAAAAATAAGTTTTTACTGTATCTCTCCTTATGTATAAAAATCAGGCCCGGACTGGCTAGGTCGGCTGGACTCGCTACGCTCGCTTTCCGTGTGATGCATTCGGCCCCTAATAAGGCGTATTCGTAAAAAAAGCATAATTTCAAAAGAAAAAACTTAAGATTGGATCAGATAGAATGTTACCGAGCTACACATCGCTTGGTTATGCACGTTCTCTGGAACATAAAAATTTAAACTTCTCACAATTTTTAATTATGTAAAAGCTTTGGAAAACCTTGCGTATTTGCCACCCATGGCAATTTTTCATAATTTAGCGACTTACGTACATGTATAGTTAATAATTAGTTCGAAGAATACAGTACTTTATATGTTTTCCTTGATAAAAACTACGGAACAGCTAGAATAACTTGCCACCCATGGCGACTTTTCATTATTTGGCGATTTACACAAACTCATAACCAATAATTGCTGCTCATGTAAGGTTTCCGTGTAAATCGTTATCCAAGTATTCATATACATAATTCTTTGCAGATTGGCGTATTTAGCAGCACGAAATATACCATCTCGCCGCGCTGACAAATATCCAAGCTGTACTGTAACTGCTATAATGGCATGGTCAACGCCGCCAAACAATTTTACTGTAGCAAATAAGCTGAACCTAACCGGCTTTGCAATAATCTGCATTTTAATTATTTTTCATTTTCAAGATACTGGGTGCTAACATTTTGAAAAACGCGTTTTAGAGTTACCCTGCTTGGAGAGACAGTCTTTTGCTAGATCGTACCTGTACCTGATGCCAAAAAGGCGCTTTTTAAATCAGCTAAAATTAGTTATTCTGTTTTGGAAAAACGAATAACCGGTAATTCTAAACTCCTGTTATCTAAGGGAACTTTGTGTAACACACTTTGACATATTTATGTCCCAAACTTTTAAATTTTGCATACAATTGGTGTCATTCTACTTCATGTTTGTCAGTTTCACGTGATTCTACACACTTAGAATTGCTTTTTGGCAAAGGCATGAATGATTTTATGCTGGCGAAAATTGCCTAGTCTAGCAACCATTATGTTTATTTTTTCAGTTTTTTATTAATATCTTCCAAAATAATTCGAATTTCGAAATTTAAGTCAACTTATTGGCTTCTCCGGAATTTTCCGAATTCGTGGACACCTTTGTCGTAACTCAAATCCTGACGGTTTCGAAGGAGATATCAGAACAAGCTTGCGGCAGCGGCCGTTACTTTTTTTTAGAATAGAGGGAAATAAAAGGTAGTCCATAATACTCAGGAATAGTGAAGCTTTCTGTTAGTGAAAACATCTTTAGAATCGGTTCAGTACTCACAGAGATGTCCTTAGCGCGTAAAATAATAGAATTATTTTGATTGTCCATGTAAAAGAACTATTTATGCTATATGCATTAAAGGTACCCTTTAATACCCAGGAATAACGAAATTTTCTATGAGTGAGAAAAATTTCAAAATCGGCTTAATAGTTACAGAGGTACACATAGAGCGTACCGTAATTTTTATGAGTGTCCCTGTAAAAGAATTAAATTATGCTATATGCAAGAAAGGTAGCCTACAATACTCAGGAATAGTGCAGCTTTCCGTCCGTGAAAAGTTTTAGAATCGGTTCATTAGTTCCAGAGATCGTAATGTAAATCGAATGAGTATCCCTGTAAAAGACTATTTGTGATATATGTATGACAGGTAGCCCATATAATACTCAGGAATAGTGTATCTTTCTATAAGAAAAAAAAATAGAATCAGTACAGACGTCAAAGAAATACCCATGAAGCTTAATGCATTAGAATTAATTTGAGTGTCCCAGTAAAAGACCTATTTAACTTTTATTTTATTTTTAAGAAATTCATGAAAGGTAGCCAATTGCTGCAGAAAACTCTGTTTAATTTCTAGAGTCCAGTTGGAGTAGAAAGTTCTAGTAAAGAGTGTACTTGTTAGGATGAAACACGAACTTTATTGCTTCTAGCTGTACAAAATTCAAAGGCACTAACGGCCAGTAGCTTGCTCTAACAGTCCGCTCAGTACCGAAGCTTTCACAGATGCTGTAATTCACACCCAATAAAGTACTTCCACAAGTAAAATATTCAGTGGAATCTTATGAGGGATTGCAGGAACAGTCCCTCAAGACTAAGCAATGAGGAATTTACACAGCGCTTAAAAACGCGATTTTAAAAACGTGCAAATTACTCCTTCTATAAGCGCTAAGACAGAGTCTTATGCTCTCAACAGAATGGACGTCTATTTCTCATAGCAATCAAAAACAGACCGACTCAATCGGGCCCGCACGCTGTCGTATTTATAGGGGATGCAGAAGCTATTAGAAATTTCTCGAAGGATCCCCTTAAAGAGCGAATTTTGATTACGTCATAGGAATACAGTTGAATCATTAGACTATTATGCAATATTAATACAGGAAAATGAAATTTATGGGCCCCATTGGAAAAATCGCGCCAAATATCCGAAATATCGCCAAGTCGGCAACTTTTTGGCGAAATATCGCCAAGTTTGGCGCCAAAAATAAGTGACCCCAAGAGTGACATCAGATAAGCTCTAACATCAATATTTCTCGAGATTTTAGAAAACCCTATGCTAACCAATGGAGAAACCCAAAACTCCATATCTCCCGGTCTAGGTAACCGATTTTTATGCAACAAAATACGAAATTTAATTATTTGGCGCGTAGAATACGAATTTTAAACTAGTTTACCCCCAGAACAGCCGATTGGCCCAAAAATTCGTGAAACTAAGGAATAGAAGATTTCTATTATAGAAAAAGTTTTTGATTCGGTTCAACAGTTACAGAGATATTGGCTTCGTCGTGATTTGATTCTTAGGTTCCCCGTTCTAAAGTCCAGTGTATGTAGAAAGTTCTAGTAAAAAGTCCATTTGTCAGGATGGAACACAAATTTTATTTCTTCTAGAACTTCGTCGAACAATCAGCTGTGCAAAATTCACAGACACTAATGGCCAGTACCTTCCTTATAATAGTCCTCTCAGTACAGAAGCTTTCACAGATGCTGTATTTCTTACAAAAAAAAAAACACTTCCACTGGCAAAATTCAATTGAAACTTACAAAGGAAATCATAAAAAGTCCCTCGGGACTCAGCAATGAAGAAGTTACACTCTATACTCAAAAACAAGCAAAATACTGCTTCCAATAGCACAATTTACAGAGTAATGCATCGAACTCAATTAGAGTACCAATATAACTATCTCTTGTGGCCTGCCCTGTCTCTATTTATAGGTGTCGCAGAAGCTAATCAAAAATTCTGGTAGGAGCTATTTCTCGAAGAACCCGCAGAAAGCTCGAATTTTGATTTTGTCATCTAAATGAAATTAGTAATACTAAGCTACAACGCAATATTAATGCAGGAAAACAAGCATTACTGGCCCCATTGGTAAAAGCGCACCAAATGACTAAAATTTCACCGAGACTTTTTGGCGAAATATCGCCAAATTTGGCGTCAAAAATAAGTTCCCAAAAGTCAAATCACCAAAGCTCTAGCATCAATATTTCTCGAGATTTCTAGAAAACCCTATGTTAACCAATGGGCAAACCCAAAACTCCGTACGTCGCGTTCTAGTTAACCGATTTTGATACAACAAAATGCAAAATTTAATTATTTGACTCGTAGGGTACGAATTTTAGAATAATTTTAATATCTGGGAGGCAGAACAAACCGAAAATTCTTAACTATATATATATATATATATATATATATAAACCGTTTAGTATTAGAGGTGCCTTCAGAACGTAATGTAATTCTTATGAGTGCCGCTGCAAAAGAACTATGTGATATAATAGATAAAGGTACCTTATAATACACGGGAATATTGTAACTTTCTGAACATGAAAAATGTTTGAGAATCGGTTCAATAGTTACCGAGATGCCATAGAGCGTAATCCAATTCTTATGAATCTCCCTGTAAAAGAATTATTTGTGAAATATGCATAAAAGGTAGCCTATAAAATACAGATATGGTGTAGCTTTCTATTAGGGGAGAAAGTTTTAGAACTTGTATAGTACTTCCAGGGATGTACATAGAACGCGATGTATTAGAATTATTTTGAACGTAACTGTCAAAGAACTATTTATGCTATATGCATAAAAAGGCAGACTGCATATTAATCCAGGGCGTAAGCTATTTTCAGTCCAAATTTTACGCAAATCCGTTCTACGGTTTTTGCGTGATTGAGTCAAAAACACTCAAACACACAAAAATGCGAACTTTTACATTTATCATATTAGTAGAATAACTTTCAATAAAGAGACATAATTTTTTTAAATCAATGCTATAAAATACGGTATAATAATGCTTTTTAAAAATGTGGCTATAATATACTTTGAAACAATAGACTATACCTTTATTAAAAATCGCTTTTAACAAAGGGGCGTAACCGTTAGAATCAATCAAAATATATACGGTATAACAATGCCTTTAAGAAAGTGTGTCAATAATATACGTTAAAACAGTGCACTAAACCTTAATTAAAAGTGACTTTCAACAAAGGGACGTTAATTGTTGGAAATAATGCAAAAATCCACGGTATAACAATGCTCTTTAAAAATGTGAGTCAATAATATGCTTTGAAACTGTGGACTGAATCTTTATTTAAAATGACTTTCAACAAAGGGAAGTAACTGTTGGTAATATTGCCAAAATGCTCAGTATAACAATGCCCTTTAAAAATGAGTGCCAATAATATACTTTGAAACAGTGGACTAAACCTTTATTTAAAATAACTTTGAACAAAGGGACGTACTTGTTGGAAATAATGCAAAAATACAGAATATAACAATGCTCTTTAAAAATGTGTGTCAATAATATACGTTAAAACAGTGAACTAAACATTTATTAAAAATGACTTTCAACAAAGGGACGTTAATTGTTGGAAATAATGCAGAAATACACGGTATATCAATGCTCTTTAAGAAAGTTTGTCAATAATATACTTGGAAACAGTGGACTAAACCTTTATTTAAAATGACTTTCAACAAAGAGGCGTAATTGTTGAAAAAAAGGCAAAAATACACGGTATAACAATGCTCTTTAAACATGAGCGTCAATAATATACTTTGAAACAGTGGACTGAACCTTTATTTAAAATGACTTTCAACAAAGGAACGTAATTGTTGGTAATGATGCAAAAATACAGGATATAACAATGGTCTTTTTGAATGTGCGTCAATAATATACGTTAAAACGGTGGACTAAACCTTTATTTAAATGACTTTCAACAAAGGGACGTTAATTGTTGGAAATAAGGCAGAAATACACGGTATAACAATGCTCTTTAAGAAATTGTTTCAATTATATACTTTGAAATAGTGGACTAAACTTTTATTTAGAATGACTTTCAACGAAGGAACGTAATTGTTGGAAATAAGGCAAAAATACAGGATATGACAATGGTCTTTAAAAATGTGCGTCAATAATATGCTTTGAAACTGTGGACTAAACCTTTATTTAAAATGACTTTCAACAAAGGGGCCTTCATTGTTGGAAATAATGCAGAAATACACGGTATAACAATGCAGTTTATAATGTATGTCAATAATGGACATAGAATCAAAGGGTTATATTAAAAATGCCTTTGAACAAAGAGACATTATCGTTAGACTTAAGGCAAAAATATACGGTATAACTATCCTTTTAAAAAATCCGTCAATAATATATTTCTAAACAATGGGCTAAATTTTTAAAGAATAAAATTAAACAAATGGAAGTAATTGTTTCAAATATATGTAAAAGTATGGGTTAAAGTTCTTATACATTGGATTAACTTATGGAAAACCTTTCATGTATTAGCATAAATAGTTCTACAAGGACACTCAAAACAATTCTAATTCATTACGGTCTCTGTAACCACTGAACTGAATCTGAATTTTTTTTTTTTTTTTTTCACTGATAGAGAGCTATGCTACTCCTGAGTAATATGAGTACCTTTCATACATATTGTTACGAATTTTCGGGGCAACTCGCTGCTCTCGGGCTTAAAATAGTTTAAAATTCGTATTCTACGCTTCAAATAGATAAATTTTGCTTTTTGTTGCATCAAAATCGGCCAATTAGAACCAGAGATATGGAGGTTTCGATTTGCCATTATTTTTCAATGGAGGTTCTAGAAATCTCGAGAAATATTAGTGCTAGAGCTTAGATCTCTTCACTTTTGAGGACTTATTTTTGGCGCCAAATTTGGCGATATTTCGCCAAAAGTCGCCAAGCTTGGCGACTTTTTGGTCATTTGGCGCGATTTTCCCAATGGGGCCTGAAAGTTGGTTTTTCCGCATTAAAAACGCATAATAACCTAAAACTTCTCTTCTATGACGTAATCAACATTCCCGCTTATGTGGAATCCTCGCGAAATAGACTTTTCTCGAAGATTCTTGTAGCTTCTGCGTCGGGTATAAATATAAGCGTGTTTCTGAAGCCTCAGTTCAGAGTTGATCAAGCTTTGAGAGAGTGAGTACGCTTGCTTTGCTATGTGGTAGAAGCGGTGTTTCGCGCTGTTTTTGAAGCTTTAAATTTAAGTGCTGTGTGTAAGTTCTTGAGACTGTCAGTGTTATCTCTCGTATATTTTCACTGAATTTTTGCCAGTGAAAGTGTTTTATTTTGTGTGAGAAATACAGCATTTGTGAGAGCTTCTGATCTAAGCGAACTGTTAAAAGCACATGACTGTTTAATTGTGCTTGTGAATTTTGTACAGCTGATTGTTCAACGAAGTTCTAGAAGCAATAAAGTTGTGTTCCATCCTGACCAGTGGACTTTTTACTGGAACTTTCTACACCAACTGGACTTTAGAACGACGTACCCCGGAAACAAGCACAGTACTTCTGCAACATATATAACAATTTTTCAGGGGCTCTCATAAGAAATACATAAAATTGACATAATAGTAACCATTGACCAGACTCTAAAAAAAATTCTCAGGTAGAAAGCTGCACTATTCCTGAGTATCACAAGCTAAAGTTCATGCATATAGCATAAATATTTCTTTTACAGGAATTGTCAAAATAATTTAAATGCAATACCCTCTATGGGTATATATCTAACTACTGAACCGATTCACAAACTTTTCTCACCAATAAAAAGCTACACTATTCCTGAAAATTATACACTGCCTTTCATGCAGGTATATGTAGATATATATATACATAATTTTTTTTCAGGGACACTCATAAGAATTATATTACGCTCTGTAGCCATCTCTGTAACTACAGAACTGATTCTTAAACTATTTTACTAATAAAAAGATAAATTATTCTTGATTATTATAGGCTGCATCCAATGTATGCAGCATAAATAATTCTTTTACAGGGACACTCAAAATAATTATTATACATTTACACTCTATGGTTATCTCTCTAACTACTGAACCAATTCTAAAACTTTTCTCACCTATAGAAAGCTACTGAGTATTTTAGACTGCCTTTTTATGAATATATCAAAAATAATTGTTTTACAAGGACAGGCAAGTATTGCATTATGCTTTATGGGTATCTCTGTAACTAGAGAACCAAATCGAAAAATTTTTTTGATAATATAAAGCTTCTATTTTGGAGTATTAAAGGCTAAGTTTCGTGGATATAGTTTAGATAGTTCTTTTACAGGGACACACAAAATAATTGTAATACATTAAGCTGTATGGGTATTTCTTTAACTTCTGAACCGATTCTAAAACTTTTTTCATGGATAGAAAGCTACATTAGTCCGGAGTATTATGGCTACCTTTCATGGATATATCACAAATAGGTCTTTTACGGTGATACTCATTCGATTTACATTATAATCTCTGGAACTAATGAACCGATTGTAAATTTTTTTACTTCCTTGTTGTATAAGGAAGTAATGTGATCCCGAATAATTTCGGTGGCCAAATTTCGATGAAAAAACCGATTTTGACTACCGCTAAATTTAATTTTAAGAATTTTTCAGATGCATCACATCGTAAGCTAGCATGCAGGATCATATATATGCGTCTGCAAACCATTTTGACCAGAGTACTTTGACGAGTTTTTCTATGCCATCTGTACACACGTACGCATGTAACTCGCATATCCCAAAAACTATTGGTCGTAGAATGATGAAATTTTGTATTTAGGATTGTTGTAATATCTAGTTGTACAGTACACCCCCCTTTCGGTCCTATTCAACTGGATAGTTTAGCTACAGGCCGCCCAAAAGATTTTAAATGCATTACGCTCTATGGGCAGATATTAATTAAAGCGCGTTTTAGAGGTATTAGGCGACTTCAAACGACTCAGAAGTGATATATGCTGTTAAGGGTTACAAAACGAATTTCTCCATCGAAAAAAGTGTCTTTATAGTTCTGCTACAGGAACACTCAAAAGATTTCCAATACATTACGGTCAATGGCAATTTTAAGGACTTTTTGATCCACTTCAAGCACGACACCGTCCAACCATATAGTTAGGTAATGGTCCGACCGCAGTTAAATGCCTCCCTCAAGAAATACACCAAAACTCGCCAAGCTTGGCGACTTTTGGTGTACATGTGTATGTATTTAACTCTCAAATCTCAAAAACTATTAGTCGTAGAATGTTGAAATTTCATATATAAGATTGTTATAACATCTAGTTTTGCATCTCGTTTTCGATTCCAATCTACTGGAGAGTTTATTGACAAGACCACCCAAAAGAATTTCAGTACATTAATGTCTAAGAACATCTTCAATATATTATATCTGTAGACAGTCATTGATCGGTCCATGCCTAAAATCTCGCCGTCTGTCGTTGACCTTGGCGAGTTTTACCCAAATATCGCCAAATTGGCGATAGTCAGTCATTTGGTCCATGCCCAAAATATCGCCATTTGTCATTGTCCTTGGAAGGTTTTGGCGATAGCCAGTCATTGTTTGGTCCATGCCTAAAATCTCGCCATTTGTCGGCAAGTTTTTCCGAAATATCGCCAAATTTGGGGACAAAAATTATTACGTATTTTGCAAAACTCGAAAACTTTTACACATAGAACTTTGTATTTAGAACTATTGTAACATCTAACTGTGCATCTCCTTTTTGATTGCAATCCACTGGGTAATTTATTTACAGGGTCTGCCAAATGACTTAAAATACATTAAGGCGCATGGATACATTCAATTCATTGAAAGTCTATGGTCAATGGCTACCATGGCTATACCCAAAATCTCGGAAACTATCTAAAGCTTGTCGGCTTTTCGTGAAATATCGGCAAATTAATTGTCAGAAGGAAATCTGTCAAATTGAACCCATCTTGGCGATATCGGAAATATTTGGGTAGAATTCGCTAAACCTTACTATTACTGCAATATTTTATCTCTTTCAAACAAAATAAGTTTAGATGAAGTGGGCCGAAAATATTTTTGATTTAATAGATGTACAAGGAAGTCATGTGTTGTCAGAGGGGCGTGCCCTGGCGAAGCGCAAGAGCGGGGCCTCTTCTCTATCATGTCTTATGAGATAGCAATAAAGTGGCCCAGGAGCGGGGCCTCTATAAGCGCGGGGCCTTAGGCGATCGCCTACATTCGCACCCCCCTTGGGCCGGCCCTGGTGTTGTCCACATGAGATTTTTTCACTGACGGAAAGCTACACTATTCCTGAGTAACATAAACTAAAATTGATGGCGTATATCATAAATAATTCCTTTACAAGGACACTCATATGAATTACACTGTGATCTGCGTGTATGTCTAACTACTGAATCGATTCAAAAAAAATTTCACGCAATACTATTCCTGATAGAAAGCTACACTATTCCTGCGTATTAAAGGATATCTTCCATGCATATAACACAAATAGTTCTTTTACGGGAACACTCAAAATCATTCTAATACATTACGCTAGACGGGCATGTCAGTAAATACTGAACCGATTCTAAAAATATTCTTATCAGCAGACAGAAGCAAACTGAAACTCAACTGGGACAATGTGCTATCCTTTTGTAGGTGTGGCAGAAGCTATGAGAAATTTCTCGAAGGATCCCCATAAAGCGCCAATTTTGAGTACGTCATACGTATCGCCAAATTTGGCAACAAAAATAAGTCCCGAAGAGTCTAGTCAGCTAAGCCCTAGCACCAGTATTTATCGAGATTTACGAAACCCTATGTTAACCAATGGGGAACCCCAAAATTTCCTTTCTTTCGTTCTAGTTAACGAGTTTTGATGCAACAAAATGCAAAATTTAATTATTCGACACGTAGAATACGAATTTTAAACTACTTTAAACCCCAGAACAGCCACAAAAATTCGAAACAATATATCACAACTAATTCTTCTATAGGGATACTCATACGAATTACATTAGGATCTCTGGAATTAACGAACCGATTCTAAAACTTCCAGTGATGGAAAACTGCACTATGCCTGAGTATTATAGGCTACCTTTCATGCATATATTACAAATTTACACGGATACTCATAAAAATTACATTCTGCTTGCTCTAAGGGCATCTATGTAACCACTGAATCGATTCTAAAATAATTTTCAGTGATAGAAAGCTACATTATTTCTGAGTAACATAGCTAAAATTCATGCATGTATCACAAATAATTATTTTAGAGGGACACTCATATGATTTCATAGCGATTTATCTGTAGGTCTGTAACTACGGAATCAATTCTAAAAAAATTTTCACGCTACACTATTCCTGAGTCCTTCCTTTGATAGGCTATCTTTCATGTATATAGCACAAATAGTTCTTTTACAGGGCCACTTAAAATTATTCTAATGCATTAAGCTCTACGGGCGTCCCAGTAACTTCTGAAACGATTCTAAAACTTTTTCACTGATAGAAAACTGCATTATTCCTGTGTAATATATGCTACCTTTCATGCATATATCACAGTTTTTTTACAGCGTCACTCATAAGAATTACATTACGTTCCATGGGCACCTCTGAAATTACTGAGCTGTTTCTACAACTTTTTTCACTGATGGAAATCTACACTATTCCAGAGTAGTACAGGCTAATTTTAATGCATATTGCATAAATAGCTTTTTTACAGGGAGACTCATAGAATTACATTACGTTCTAAGGGTATCTCTGTAACTATTGAACCGATACGAAAACTTTCTTCACTGATAGAAAGCTGCTCTATTCCTGAGTATTATAGGCTAATTTTCATTCATATAACATAAATATAGCTCTTTTCCAGGGACACTCAAAATAATTCTAATACATCATGCTCTATCGGTATCTCTGTAACTACTAGACGGGTTCTTAAACTTTTTCACTGATTGAAAGCTACATTATTTCAGAGTATTATAGGCTACCTTTTATGCATACATCATAAATAGTTCTTTTTCAGGGACTCTCATAAGAATTACATTAAGCTCCATTTGTATCTCTGTAATGACAGAACCGATTCTAAAACATTAGCGCTGACAAAAAGGTACACTATTCTTAAGTAATATAGGCTACCTTTCTAGCACATATCACAATTTTACAGGGACACTTATAAGAATTACATTATTCTTGATTGCCATCTCTGTAACCACTGAACCGAGTCTAAAACTTTTGTCACTATTAGCATTCTACCCTGTCTTGAATAACATAAGCTGAAATTTATGCACAACTAGTTCTTTTACTGGAACACTCAAAATAATTCTAATACATTGCGCTCTATGGACATCTCTGTAACTACTGAATTGTTTCGGATTATATATATATATATGTACACACATATACGCGTGTGTTATATATGTCTACGTGTGTATATATGAAAGCCCCCCTTGGAAAATTTGGAGCCCCCTCTATAAAAACGGAATAGCTACGGCCCTGCCCTGAACCCCCTAATATTTTAGTTTCATTATTGCCATATTAAAACAATATTAATTGACTATGTCATTTTATCTCTCATCTTTCGTGTATTTCGCCTGGTAACCCCTATGTTGAATTTTTTTATGATTGTAACCTATTTATAGAAAAATACATGTGATGCATATTCTACAACTTTTGAAATATTGTAACAATAGATTAAAACTGCTGTGAACTAATACTATTTAAATATATGTAAAAAATACATGTGATGCATATTCTGCAGCTTAGGAAATACTGTAACAATAGATTAAAGGTGTTTCGAACTAATAGTATTTAAATATATGTAAAATTATGTCTCATTTTTATGTTGCTTTTTTGGGACACATTTTTTGGACAACTTTCAATAAAGGGGTGAGAGATAAAATGACACAGTCATTAAAAAAATAAAGAATAATAATAATTTAAAAAATAGCCTCCATCCCCTTCCAAAAAGATACAGTTGGAACCCCTCTCATCTGCTCTCCACTAGTCCATCACTCCAGTTAATCCGACCATGCTCTAGCCGAACTTAACGATTTCCCTCGTAAGTTTCCACTGAATTTTCGCCTGTAGAAGTGTTTTATTTTGTGTGGGAAATACAGCTTTTGTGAAAGCCTCTGTACTAAGCGGGCTGTTTTAAGCACGTTACTGGTTTCTTGTGCTTGTGAATTTCATACAGTTGATTGTTATTCGACGAAGTTCTAGAAGCAATAAAGTTCGCGCTTCATCCTGACACGTTGATTCTTAACTAGAACTTTATACACCTACTGGACTTTAGAACAACGAAACCCGAAATTTAGCAGCCTTCTGCGACATTTGGTGTCAGATTCGGGATTCTAAAGAAAGTCTTCAATTTTCCAGTTTATGGTTGTGACAAAAGGAAAAATGGAAGAACTTAAAAAGATCTTGGATATGATGAAGAAAATTGAAGCCGGAGAAGACGAGATGAAAGCCGCACTGTAGCAGAAAATAGAAACTGGATTGACCGGATGAGAAGAGATAAAAGCCACACACGACGACGTGAAATCCAGACTGGAGAAAATCCAAAAAAATGTAGAGTTTGAAATTAAGTAGAGCCAACAGCACTGGAAAGAAATAAAAGAAGAGATGGAAGAGAGAATGACTAGATAAGAAGAAAGCCAAGCACGAAGTATGAAATAATTACGTGAAGAATATGAGAACAAAATTGAGTAAAACTGGACTGGAAAGAAAATGTAGTTTCGAAAATACGTGAAGAATGTGAAGCTAAAATTGAAGAAAAACTGGACTCTCTCGTCAAGCTGAGGAAGCTACCGGAAAACATCAAGCAGCCCTCACGCCGCCCAGCAGTGGAACTAACGACATATCCCGGAAAGAATCCCTGGGAAGCATACAAGACCCAATTTTCAACTGTCGCCAAAGCCAATCGCGAGTCCGAGAAAGCAAACCAGCTGGCTGCTTCTCCTAGCGGAGACGCAGTTGACGTATTACAGACCATCGGAGCGAATT
Source organism: Cheiracanthium punctorium (assembly GCA_038373885.1). Taxonomy (NCBI): domain Eukaryota; kingdom Metazoa; phylum Arthropoda; class Arachnida; order Araneae; family Cheiracanthiidae; genus Cheiracanthium; species Cheiracanthium punctorium. Next base: position 26,758 of record JAWZYV010013821.1, read on the forward strand.
TCACGCCCTTGCCAGTGCCTTGGAACTTAAATTCGGAGAGAAGTGTCAGAAATAATATAGCAGAATACAATTAAAGACAAGGATGCAAAGACCTGGCCAGACCCTTCAAAAGCTGGCTTCGGACACAGACTGTGTTATCTAGCCTACATGGACCTCCTCGATAATGTCCGAGAAGAAATGGCTGCGTGGCATTTTATTGAAGGCTTCCGGGATTTAGAAATCCAAAAGGCACTCATGTTAGAGGATTATCAAGATTTAAAGTCTGCTCTCGTGTTCGCCATGAAGCTAGAGGCAGCTCAGCGGACCGTAAGGAAGAATCGTCAAGTTGTTAGAGCGGTGACAGTCCAAAAGCGTACTGATACATACACAGAGAGCTTAGAGAACAGGGTGAAGAAAATTGAAGATATAAAACGAAAATTAAGAACGCGCTTTACGGAGATCTTTCGAGAAATGGTTGCTTCTAGAAATTTCTAATAGCTTTTGCAGCACCTATAAATATAGGCATGACAAGCCTCCAGCCAGTGTTCATTGAGCTTCCGATGACTTAGTACGCTGCATTGCTCTGTGATTTGTGCTATAGTTTGCTTGCTTTTTGAAAATTTGTTTTTAAGCGTTGTGTGTAAATTCTTTGTTGCTGAGTCTTGAGACTGCTTGCAATACCCCTTGTATATTTCCACTGAATTTTTGACTGTGGAAGTGTTTTATTTTGTGTGAGAAATACAGCATTTGTGAAAGCTTCTGTACTAAGCGGGCTGTTGTAAGCACGTTACTGGCTGATTGTGCTTGTGAATTTTGAACAGCTAATTGTTCGACGAAGTTCTAGAAGCAATGAAGTTAGTTTTCCATCCTGACAAGTAGACTCTTTACTAGACCTTTCTACACTTACTGGACTTTAGAACAACGAACCCAATAATTTAGCAGTCTTCTGCAACAGTATCAATGTCCGCTTGTTTGATGGTACACAAAAATTTTATTGTCTGGTTTTGTCACTAGCAAAATGTATTCATTCCTCTGAAGTTTTCACATAATAAATAATGTGTCAGTAGCTCTCTTCCTCTGGCCATTACCCCCCACTGCTAACTGAGCATTATTATTTTTAGCGTTATATTGAAATTTTCAATAAACCACATATTCATCATCCAGGACAAATGGGAAATGAGAAATTTCAAGTAAATCCAGTTGCAGTCAATTCCCAGAGTTCCCTGTTGTAAGTGGCATTCCATGAAATAATTATTCCTTCCTAACCTAAAAAAGGAAAAACTGTTTCTGGCAGATGCTAATGAAAGAGATAATTTTAAACAGTTAATATGAAAGTGAGTCATAAAAGCAAAATACAAATTCAATTTTAAAGGGTTTTATGTGTAAGAGGTGACTCTGAATTTTTAAGTGGGTGCTTCCAGATTAAGCAAAGTCATGAAGACCCATAAAAGTCATTCATATAGTAAGAATACATTCTGTAACCACTCATTCCTTTATTTAAATAATATTTTGAAGATAGGGATAAAATGCCCAACTACTAAAAAAGCAGAATACTTTAAGTTATGGAATATTTTTATTTTGAATTTTGAGCAAGTTGCTATATAGTAAAAAATGAAATAGACATTACATACTGCCTAATTGATCTCATTACAAAAATATCAATTTTCAATAAGAAATTTTGCATAGTTTTACAGACTGGAAACAAAATACTATTTCACACATATTTGACATACCAAGATAGTGACTTGAAATAGTAAGAAACAATATCAAATCACATAAATGCAAACACATTTAGATTTACAAATATAACATTAATAAAAGTGTTTATTAGAACATTATAATACTTTATATTGATGGAAAAATTAAAGTAAGTATTTTAATTTTTCCAACAAAGTTAATTTAATACTGCTCACGAAATGAAAGTTTATGGGTTTTAAACTTTCTATGAAATATTTTAACATACATTTAAGCAAATTACTCAGCAAAATTATTGTTTGATTAATTTGCTTTATTTAAGAATATCAATATTAGAAATAACTATATACGTCAATAGGCAATAATTAAACAATTTATATATCTAAATATACACACAGAAAAAAAAAAAAAGACACTACAATTTTAGCTACTAAAACATGAATAAAGAAGAAAAGTAAACTGGAAATGTAACATTTAGATGTTAAGCTAGTTAGTGGCAGCTTTCAGATTTGTAAGTTTAGTTTTTAGGTTTGTAATACTTATATAAGTAAGGGATATAAAGCAGCCTACTTCATGTAAACAAATCTATCAAATCATAATTAACAGGAGGAGGGGACGATGTTGATCACATATTTTGGAAATTAGAATTTGTCTTTCTCCCATACTTTAATAAAACTTTAAATAATTTATTTTGCCACATGTTAAATTCAGTTAACTGCTTCTCAATCCTAATTGTGTGCTTAAACTATTCTTTAACCTTTTCCACTGTGCCAATAATAAGTCAAAGTTGGCAATATTCAAGCATTTCTTTTGCTTTCCTAGCTGCTAAAAAACATATTTTTCTCGTGCAAAAAATTTACAATTAATATGCTTCTAAGCTTAATGATCTTTGGTTATTTCTATAGGTGTGCACAATATTATTTTTTTCACTATCAAATATGGACTCAACGTCAATTAAAATATCGTTGAACTAATTTTCTATCACATGGGCTCTCTGTAATTTGGCTAGTTTTATTTCATTAATTGGATGTCCTGCTCTCATCGTTATGTCTTGCCATCTCTCTGTTGACTAAGATTATCCTGTGGTCTTTTGGCACCATTTATAATGAAGGTATTGTTGGCTTTCTTTTAAGCATTCCTTTTAAATGCCAAGTTGAAACTTTTGCCAACCTCCTGATCGCTGTTCGACTTGATTTCACACTTTTTAGATTAAAGACTCACCTGCCAGCCTTTTTGGCATAATGTGTCCCAAGCACCACCATCGTGGAATTATGTAACATTTCTAAGAAATAAAATAAAAGTTTATTCATTTTCTACAGTTGTTTCCTGTAATAGTGTTGAAAAGTGATATACTTGAATTATTGCTCCACAACACAATGCTCTTCCACTATACATCATCACTTTGAAAGTAAACCTTGAAATTATTTAAATCATCCTAAATAAATTCGATTTATTTTTCATGCAGGGGGTAATTTTAAAAAGAGCAGAACATCTGATTGCTTCTTAAATTCTAAGAGCACTCTGCAGAATGAAAATGACTTCATCAATCAAGGATATGTATACAATAAATAATGACTTTAAAAATACAATATTTTTAATATGGAAGTTTTAGAGTACGTGTAGGCACATTATACACAAAACAAAAACTTATTATTATTTTTAATAGTTTTAAGTTCCGAATGTAGCTTAGATATTCTATTAATACAACTGTAACAGCTGTTAGTATAAAACTTATTTAAAAAACTCTAAATAAACTAAAACACACAAGATTAATTTAGCCCCACTAAAATATGATTTATATTATGCAATTGTAATTTTCAAGCTTTAAGATGAAAAGATATGTGTTGTAATGAAAATATAATAATACAATAATAATCATATCATATATAACAATCTGTTACAGAATTTTTAAAATAGAGATATTTAATTAACTAATCGGATTATCTTTTTAACATCACATGAAATAATACAAAGAATTTTTTAAAACATTATTTTAACAATGCATAATGGTAATACTATTCATTTTTAGAATTTCCTAGAGATATTGTTTTTATTCACAACTATATGTACAGCAAACTGTGTGGGAGGGTTTATAAAATAAACCCTTTTGGTGTTAAACAATATATCAGTATACTTTTTTTCTACAGCACTGCATTGAACATATTTGCTGTTTTAAAAAAAAGTCTGGGATATATGTTAACTTAATTTTAGATTGACATCATTTTGAACAGAAAAACCAACATGCAGCTGAACTAATGGATCCAATGTTTCAACTTTTAAAATGTTCTAATAAATTAATTTTACATAAATTTTTTACAGATAATGTAATTTAAAAAAAAAAAAGAGTTCTGACTTCTAAAACAAAATTCTGAGACTTTCCAAAATTTGTCTAATAAAATTTTAGAGTATGATGTACCAATCTAGTTTTTGCTGATGTATATTAAATCAAATTTGGAGTATTTTACATTTATGACAAATAAAGAGTTATTTAAAATGCAGACTTCTAATAATTTTCCAGGTTTTGAGCCAAAATTTGCAAATTTCCTTTACTTTCCCCCATTTTTTCCCTTTAAATTGGCATGCCAATGCCACAAGCTACACAGGGTTGACAACAAGAACAAAACTTGGGGCAAAAATTTGGCCACTATTTTCAAAGATAAAGGTTTTGATTACCTATTGAAGGAATGGGGGGGGATGCCCCAGTTGAAAAGCCAAATGCTAGTCAATTTTGAATAATATGCAGGTTTTGAATAATACGCAGTAAAAGTATAATCATTATTTTTTTTTTTTTTCAAATTCACAAGCTTTTAATTTTTTTTGTACAATAAACTACCTTTTAAATATTGAATGGTTACCTAGCAAATAAATAAATTAAATTAAACTAAATAAGGCTATTTTGATCACCACCAGTTTGACTTTTTTTGGAAACAGTGTTTTCTTCTTTTTTTTTTTTCCCCTTGATTGGTAAGCAACCCTGTTTTAAAAAAATATTTTGCTACCACCTAAAACACATCATACAAGCTGCATCAGTTGACTTTTTAAAAGTATTTTTTAAGAGAAGAAATAGAGATTAATAAGTAAACAAAGAAAATGAGTTAATATTTAAAAAAACATCTACATGATACTTTATAGAAATGGTAAACAGTCAATCAGATGTGAGAAAATATTAATTACGTCAACTTGTGATGAATTTAAAAGAATGGGAATGCCATACTAAGAGCTGTATTCACCAAACACACAATCCATTGCTTAACCTACCCAAATAGGGCTTAAACAAAAAGCAATATTCACCATGCAGAATCTAATGAATAACACTAATTTTAAATATGTGATTGAAAGTCTCCAGTTCTGGCAATTTAAATCAAATAACTTTAATTCTAGTTTCAAATGTTTTTGATAAGTATAACAGACACATGCTTCATATCTACAAAGGCATTCTTGTTCTTCCGACAAATCAGAATGAAGCTAACATCACATGATGTTTAATACATCATGTGATGTAAGCTAAGCAGCATGTAATGTAATGCTAAGAGTGTAAAGCAAGATTGGAAAATATTCTTACACACTTTACTCAAGTGAAGGTTTATTTTTCATTTGGTGAGTACAACTCAATAAATATAAAACTTTCACAACCCAATTTATATTTTTTAATCTGGGTATGTGTTTTACTATTATAATCTATGTGGCAGCCCTGTATGGTATATGCATGTGCATTCCAGATTCTTACAGTTAGGATAAAGTTCCTATTGCTGTCTTCTAAGACATGAAATATTTAAAACTATTTTGTATCAGAATAACTTTACAAAGGTAATACAAAACTTCATCTTTTACTACAATATGGCAGTGAGAGTTATGTACACTCATGCGCAACTAATGAAAATAATATTACAAGCAGTACAAAATAACTTTAATGGGAAGAGGAAGAAATCATTTTAATGAGAAAAAATCCCTTAAAAAATTTATTTATCTTAATAACATTTTTACACTTAAATTATGTAATTTTTGGCACTTCATTCATAAAGACAACTTCATGACAAACATTCATGACAAATATGGCAAAAATGCTTGTGTTAATTTTCAAATGTAGTAATAATAAATCATGATTACTAAAACTAGTGAATGAAGTGTAAATAGATTTTTTAATTTTTGCTTAGAGTTATCAAATCTGTGAGGTTTGAGAACTATACTTTAACTTACGTTTGTGTAAAATATTTTTATTATCTTTTGAAAGAAAACTAAAAAATATTAGTGACTTCTTTTATATCCTGAAAAAGAATACCTATCACTCAGTCAATAATTTTTTTTAAATGCCATATTCATAATAATCAGAATAATGTTTATATCATTAAAAATCCCAATAAAGCTTTCTCATAATACAATAGTTTTCAAAACTGCAGCCAGAAATAAGCAACAGCTTATGTTTTTCAATAGTTGCCCATCACTTAGAATTGTCAAGAGAATAAAACATTTTGTAAAATCAAAATGCAGAAATCAATTGTCTAGCCAAGGAAAAACAGTAACAGACAGAAAATGTAAGACTTATTAATGATAATTATAACCAGAGGACAAAAATTGTAGTTTTAACCCTACTTTTAAAAAACAAAGAAGTTGAGTAGGAGCTACATATATGTTGCCAAGTCACCTAGGTTTGTTTGGACCCTGATTATAACTATACTACAAAATGCAAAGAAAAATGGTTAACACTGTTAACAGATTTATGCTATTAATGAATGTCTACTGCAGCCTAATTTCATTATATCAAGTATATAATAGTACTGTTAAATGCAGAATATGTAATTAATACATTTCAGGTACAAGCATTTTTGCCTTTAAGAGATACATAATTAACTAGGTGACTATTTACACAGTGAATACAGTATATATTTTTACAATATTAAATATATCATTCACAAGGAAGAACTTTGAGTAAATTTACAAGTCAGAAAGGGGGTGATATTCAGTTGGTCATGGTAGCTTCAAAGACTTAACATTTCATACAGATTATCATTATTACAAAATAAAACATGCTATAAATTAAACAAATAAGAAAGATAAGATGCTAATTTTACTGATATACTTGTTCAAAAAAGGGAGAGAAAAATCAAACATTCCATTAATCCAAATATCAAGTAATACATGTGCACTAGTAATTTATGTAAAACAGATTATTAGTTTATTTTTATGCAAGAGATGCTCTTCTGCAATAAGATGATATTTGAATATCCCCTTTGATAACAGATAACAAACAATTTACATATATTTTTAATTTTCTCACCTCTAACATTAAGAAACAAAACGACATTTAGAAGTGAAAAAATTAATTATTCCAGAACAATACAATATAAAGCCTTCAACATGAGCCAATGACAGGATATGATTCAAAGTTTTCAGGAAGAATATCAAAAGCAGCATTCGATTTAAGGTCAATCAACTGCACCATTTATTGTGACAATAACTTTCCTAGATCCTGTAAAGCAAAAGTTGAAATGAATTAGTAAGTCATAACAGCTGTAAGAGCTCAAAGACATTAAAAAACACAAAGCAATAACAGGGTTTCTTCAGATATCTAAGTTTTCATTTCCCTGACATTTTATATGACAATTTTTAGAACCGTTTTCATTTATAATATTTATGGAAACTGCCCTCCAAATTTACTGATAATATTACTTTAAGAATCCAAATGGTTGAACATGATACTGTATATTTTACTGCTGTATCTATTTCTTACTCTAGATTTTATAAGAGTTTATTGTACATATAAACTCATATTCCCATACACAGTTTTTGAAAAAATATATTAAGAAACATTTATTTATTTGATAAAAATATGTTAATTTAAACATAGAAAGCTACAAAATTTAACTGTTACTCCCCCTCCCTACCTCCCCCAAATATATATATATATATACAGGGCCGGATACAACTGATCACACAGGTCCGGGAAATATATATAATCGACAAACCATTTACATTCTTTTCGGTGCAAACAGGCACATTATACATACGACAGTGAAATACGAAGTATATGTGAAAGTGACCGGCCCATTGGGAAATTTCCCGGCTTCCCGGTGGGCGTATCCGGGCCTGTATATATATATATATATATAAATTCTTTATTTTTATAACATCCATATTATGCCTGTACCAGCAAAATAATCTGATGTGGACACCACATGACTTCCTTGTTTGTCTATTATATCCTAAATATTTTTGGTGCACAATACTGCAATAATATTAACGCTGGTGATTTCAAACCAAATATCTGAGATATCGCCAAGCTGGGTTCAGTTTGAAAGATTTATTTTTGGCACTTAATTTGGCGATATTTCCCCAAAAGCCATCAAGCTTGAGACAATTGGAAGATGTTGGGCATAGCTGAAGTAGTGATTGATCACAGACTTTTAATGAATTGAAAGTATCCGTAGATCTTGATGTATTGAGTCTTCTGGGTGACTCTGTGTTTGAATTACTTAGTCGATTGCAATAAAAAAAAGTGGTGTACAATTAGATGTTACAATATTTCTAAAAACAAAATCTCAAAAATTCTATGGTTAAAAGTTTTAGAGTTATGCAAAATTCATAATTACTTTTGGTGGCAAATTTGACGATATTTTGGCAAAACTTGCCACAGTCAATGACAATTGGCAAGATTTTGAGCATGGCCCAAACAATCACAGACTACAGACATAATATATTGAAGATGTCCATTGACAATGTATTGAAATCGTTTGGGTAGGTCTGTTAATAAAATATTCAGTAGGTTGAAGCCAAGAAAGGAAGTGCACAACTAGATGTTACAAAAATCCTAATATAAAATTTCAACATATGACTAATATTTTTTGAGATTTTTTTTTTCTTCTCCAGAGATATGTGAGTTATATACATACATGCATATGTATGTACAGATGTCAGAAAAAAAATAGGACTTGTGGTTGGTGAAAATGAACTGTCCATGTATAGATACAAACATACAAATGTTTAGACATCTCTCCAAAACTCATTCAAAGTAAATTTAGAGATAGTCAAAATTAATTTTTTCATCAAAATCTGCATACCAAAATTTTTCACCATCACTATACTTCCTTTTACTTTGTACAAGGAAGTAAAAATTGTTCAGTTTTAATTTGTAGGTTTTCAATAGGGAAGATCACAGTCTTCTTTTTTTTTTTTTTCTCTCTCTCTCCAGAGCAAATTCACTTCCCTTAAACTCCTTTAGGCAGAAAGCAACAAAGGAATGAATCTGTCAGATTTCATTCTTTTTAGAATAAGTGCATCTTTGAAACTCATCCCTTTATTCTGGGAGTGTAAGCTCTTATTCTTCAGCCATTCAAATCTATTTTAAACAAAAAAGTATAAATAATAGTAGTAAATTTTCTTGTTTTTTTTCTCCTGAGGCAGCTTCGAAAATGCTAGGTGTGGAATTACAACTAACGTGCAATCTAGATAATTATGGAAGGAAACGTACTTGAATGTTATGCTCAAACAGCCTTAGTAGGGAAAGGAAAGAAAATGTTAGTTGCATGTTTGAATTAAATTTGTATGATAAGTCTTTTCGTTTATATTGCTTTTAATTTTTCCATGTTAGCCTACATAGATTTTTTTAACCTTTTAGCCATACTTCTGAATATCCCTGATCTTTTTGCTATTTTCTTGACTTTCCAGATTTGAAGAAACTCTGAATAAGCTCATGATTAAACCTCTCCAAAGTGAAAATTTTTACTAGCCACGGTGACTAGTAAGGCCTACTTTATACCAATCACTTAAAATAGTATGCAAGCCACATTCATAATAAAGGATGAAACAATGATTTAAATTTATTTCAGTTATTTAATTTCTTTATTTTAGTTATTTAATTTCTCATTAAAAGGAAACAGCAAAACCATTTGTAACATAATAGATAAATAGTAAGAAATTTGAGAATTTGTGTTCAGTTTAATTATGTTTGCTACAAGATAAGACAATTGGTAATTGCCACTCACTATCCAGTTTTTATTGAGACTTGGACATTTTTTAATATTTTCTCATCTGTTGATCATCACTCGCAATTGTGGCCAGGGGACCTTAATTTTTACTAGAAAATAAAGATTTTTTTTAATTGCTATTTAGTGAGTGGTGACCGACATTCACGAGGTTTAATCAAGATAATGCATCTAAAAGAACATGCTTTGCATTTCTATATTTTTTAAGAGTATGCATTTTTACATTTGATTTTTTTAAAAAGTAACACCCCCCCCCCCTTAAAAAAAATCTCTCAGTAATTTGGTATCTTAGCATTTTTATCCAACTTAATTTATAGTGCACATGTGTGAGAATCTTCAGCATAAAATGGAATCAGAAATGCAAGCTAATGAAATACATTCAAAGAAATCATATCAAATCAAAGTCTTTCAAAGAATTCATAATAAAGAATGTCCACCTGAAAAAACTCAATTCAAAATGTACAAATCCACAAAGGAAAGTTATTCTTCTATTTTTTTTTTAAAGTCCTCAGGTATACTTGACAGCTCACCATCATGTCTATCTATTAAACTTATGTTTTTCAACATTTTTTAACATTATTGAAAAATTAGCCAAACACCCCAAATAGTTAATTTTACAAGTCCTGGGATATGCAAATTTAAAAAGCCTGAGGTGAGCTAAAACAAGCCTGTAGCTATTTTGTAGTTGATTCATTAGATATTTTAACACTAATTCACTTTCAGTCTTTTAACCATCTAATGAATATTTTTATTACTAGGGACCAAGGCTCCTAGACTCTCTATGCTTGGTTTTTGTAGGAGGCATTCGGCCCCTAATAAGGCTTATTCGTAAAAAAGGCATAATTTCAACAGACAAAATGCAAAGACTGGATCAGATAGAATGTTACCTAGCTACACATTGCTTGGTTTCTGCATGTTCCTTGGAACATAAAATTTTAAATTTCACACTATTTTTAAATATGTAAAACCCATGGAACATCTTTGAAATCCATGGTGGTTTTTCATAATTTGCCAACTTGCATATATTCATAGTTAGAAAACAGTGTTTCATATGTTTTCTTTGATGAAAACTACAGAACAGCTAGGATATCTTGCTACTAATGGCAATTTTTCAATATTTGGCAATTTATGCATGCTCATAACCGGTAATGCTCTTGTAAGGTTACTGTGAAAACAGTTATCCATACATTCACATACATAATCCTTTATAGATTGGCTTACTTAGCACTGCGAAATACATCACTGCAGCGCTGGCAAATATTCAAGCTGTACTAAAACTGCTACAATAGCATAGTTAATGCTGCCAAATATTTCTACGGATGGTAAATACCCAAGCTGAACCTAACTGGCATTACTATAATCTGCATTTGAATTATTTTTCATTCTCAAACTTCTGGGTACTGGCATTTTGGAACAAACAAAGGATTTAGATTCACCCTGCTTGGAGAGAGAGACTTTTCCAGATCGTACCTGATGCCAAAATAGTGCTTTTTCAATCACTTACAATTAGTTATTCTGTATTAGTAAAATGAATAATTGGTAGTTTTAAACTCCTGTTATCTAAGAATTTACTATTTGAAAATTCTGAACTGTGTGTAGCATGCTTTGGCTTATTTATTTCACTTACTTTTTAATTTGGCGTAAAATTGATATAATTCTAATTCATGTTTGTTAATATCACATGATTGTACATACTTAGAATTGCTTTGTGGTAAAGGCGTGAATGATTTTATGCTGCTGAAAACTGCCAAACCTGGTAACCATTATGCTTGTTTGTTCAGTTTTGCATTAATATCTTCTAAAATAATTGGAATTTAAGTCAGCTCACCAGCTTACCCAAAATTTTATGAATCCGAAGACATCTTTGTCGAAACTCAAATCCCCACAGTTTAGGAAAAGCTAGCATGACAAGCTTTTGACAGTGGCGGCTGCAACTGGAATTACTTTTTTTTAGAATAGAGAGTGTGCAGTAGGCATTCACAGTGTGGTACATAGTACTGTGATTTTATTAGAGTAACTTTTTCTACATAGATAAGACAGACAGATAGAATTTTACCTGCTCTATTTCTGTGTTCACACAGCCAAATTCCCTGCCAGGTACCTAAGTTCAATTGCCCATCTGTAATTGGTATTGTTAAACTGGATCCCAGGAAACATGCTTTTATGTGAGCAGGCTGCAAAAATAATAATATTATTATACACACTTATAAAATAAAACTACAAATAAACAATAAGTAGCATAAACTAATTTCACATAAATTCTTGTTGCATATTCAATAAATTAAATATTTAATTTAAATTTTCTTTTATAAAATTTTTATCCTCCAATGTTATTATTAACCTGAAAATTACATGAAGAAGTTTATTTCTTGTCCAAAACAGAGGCTAAACTGTATGTAATGGAAGTAATGTGATCCCGAAAAATTTCGGGGGCCAAATTACGATGAAAAAAATGATTTTGACTACCTCTAAATTTACTTTTAAGAATTCTTTCGATGCATCTCATCGTACGCTAGCATGCACGTTCATATAAATGCGTGTGCAACTCATTTTGACCAACGGCGAGTCTATTTTGATCAGTTTTTCCATGCTGTTTGTACGTACGTACATACATATGTATGTATGTAACTCGCATATCTAAAAAAGTATTGGTCATAGAATGTTTAAACTTTATATATAGGATTGTACTAACATCTAGTTGTGCACCTCCCCTTGTGGTCTCAATCGACTGGATAGTTTATCTACAGAACCGCGTCCAAAAGATTCGAAATACATTACGCTCTACGGGCCGAAATTCATTAAAGCTTATTTTAGAGGTATTAGGCTATTTCAAACGACTCAGAAGTGATATATGCTGTTAAGGGTTATGAAATGAATTTCTCCATCAAAAAAAGTGCCTTTATCATTTATAGTTCTGCTACTAGGAACAATCCAAATATTTCCAATACATTACGGTCAATGGCAATTGTAGGGATATTCATCCATTTCATGCACAATACCGTCCTACCATATAGTTAGGTAATGGTCCGACCATGGTCACGTGCCTCCCTCAAGAATTACTACACCAAAAGTCGCCCAGCTTGGTGACTTTTAGTGTATGCGTGTATGTATTTAACTCTCAAATCTCAAAAGCTATTAGCCGTAGAGTGTTGAAATTTCATATAAAAGATTTTTGTAACATCTAATTATGCATCTCGATTTTTAGTTCCAATCTACAGGACCAGCCAAAAGAATTTTAATACATTAATGTCTATGGACATCTTCAATATATTACATCTGTAGACAATCATTGTTTATTCCATGCTCAAAATCTCGCGATTTGTCATCGACCTTGGCAAGTTTTCCAAAATATCGCCACTTGTCATCGTCCTAGACGAGTTTTGGCAAAATATCGCACATTTGGTGCCAAAAATTATTTTGTATTTTGCATAACTCTAAAACTTTTACACATAGAATTTCTAAATTTTGTATTTAGAATTGTTGTAACATCTAACTATGAATCTCTTTTTTGATTGCAATCGACTTGGTCAATGACTACTTTGGCTATCCCAAAAATCTCGCAAACTATCTCAAGTTTGTCAGCTTTTGGTGAAATATCGCCAAGAAGGAAGTGCCAGAAGGAAATCTTTCATATTCAACCCAGCTAGGCGATATTGGAAATATTTGGGTAGAAATTGCTAAACCTTACTATTACTGCAGTATTTTATCTCTTTCAAACAAAATAGTTTAGATGAAGTGGGCCAAAAATATTTTTGATTTAATAGTCGTACAAGGAAGTCGTGTTATCCACATCAGATTTTTTTTTTTTTTTTTTTTTTTAATCTGACTATGCTAATAAAACTAAATATGCCAGATATGTTCTTTTGTTCAATCTATTGGGATTAACTATAAATTAAAAAAATCACTCAAAATAAAAACTGCACTTTTTAAAACTTGCTTTAAAATTAGAACAGACAAAGTAAATTTACTACTTTACTTTCATATAATTGATACAGTTTGTTTATCATTAGCACCCCCAACAACAGAGAGGGGAAAACATCTTACATCTTATTGAACATATATTACTTACTTCAGAAAAAAATCTGGAGTGACTCCACTCGACTTTCCGAACACTTGCGAATAAGATCATTACCAAGCATTTAAATAAATTTTAATCGATGGATAATTCAAACATATATACCAAATTGAATGTACCATTTAAATGCTAGCACACTTTCAAGAATTTCTCCCCATAGGCCATAATGTAAAAGAAATCTTTGTCGTAGCCCAGTAGAAAAACTATAAGTCCTATACACATCAAAATCAATAGCGGTCTTACGAAGGTGGTTTATAACATGTATACCCAATTTGAGATCAATCGAATGTACCGTTTAAACGCTAGAATACTTTCAAGAATTTCTCCCCATAGGCCATAATGTAAAAGAAATCTTTGTCATAGTCCTGTAGAAAAACTATAAGTCCTATATACATCAAAATCAATACTGGTCTTACGATGGTGGTTTATAACATATATACCCAATTTGAGCTCAATCGAATACCCCGTTCAGGAGCTATCATGTTCACTCACATACACACAAACACACACACATACATACACACATCTCGTAAAAATAGCATAAATGAATTGAGAAGACCTCAAAACGTGTAAATACACCAAAATCTCGAATTCGAATTTTTTCATGATTACAATACTTTCTTTATATGGTACATGTTCGGAAAGTAAAAAAATTAAACAGAGGAAGTAAATCTCCCTCTAGATTAGAAGAAAAGAAAAAGAATTCACTTACCATGTCATCTGGACCTTCACAGGAATGTTTAAAAGGAGTAGACTGAGGGAAGAAAATAGTTATTACTCTTTTTTTATATCATGAAAAACAAAAATTACTAAACAAATGTGTAATTTCATTGATATTCTACTGTCCAAATAGTATTATTTCCTGAATTACTGCAAAACTTAATATGCCATATCTTAATGAGTCGAATAACAGTGTGAGGTTATCTTTCTTATTGTCAGTGGATCTTTTTCTTTTTCATGTACAATGACAGTACAAATAAGAAGCAAATGCATTCTGAAGGAATAACACAATACAGAAGATTGAAAAAATTTGTTTTGTAGTGGATTTGGAGAAAATGAGTCTTTGTCAATGAAAATGAGTCTCTGATGTTACATAAGGCCATGAAATTTAGATAAGCCTGATTTTCATTGACAAAAATTATCTTCAATATGGATAAAGAAAATATTAATTAAAATCTTGCCAACCTCCAGTACAGCAGATAAATAGTAAATACATGACATATTATGAAACATTCTATTTTAAAGTTCTAAATATTAAACTGAGTAGACACAACATTTTTTTTTTTTTGTATTTTAATAATATAAAAAAGTTTTAAGAAAGCTTACTTCAGGTACAAGCTGTGTTAGAAACATTTCCATGTCAGCACTGTGAAGTAAAAACAACAGAAGAATGATTTAATCATAATTTTAATGCAAATAAACAAAATATTTTAGTTGTAGAAGCAATAAATCTGAGAAAGATACTATAGTAAGCCCTACTATAACACGGGCTCATTTAAGATGAGTTTGCATAACATGTTGTAAAATTTGTGATCTTTTTCTTATAACATATTAAAAAAGACCTATATCACACAGTGAAAGAATGAGGCATATGTTTCTGTATTACTGGTTAACAATGCTAATGCTGATCATGTGTTTGTGAGTCATACAACATGGAGCATATCTACAGTATTATAAGGGGGTCTGCTGTATTTTGTTATCTGCACCCTATGAAAAGTTGGTGATTTACTTCTCAGACCAGATGATATAAACTCGGACAATTTTTTTGTGGTAGATGTGGCAATCCCGATTATTTATCAACAACATAGCTAGCAGAAAGATTGTGATGCTACAGAGATAATTTTGTTTATCAACAGTTTGCAAGTGCGCAGTTTGTATTTGAAGTTGTACAATAGGGCGGAGCGTAAAAAAAAAAAATTTCGATTTTGTTTTTGCCCTAGTGCTAAAAAGTTGTGTACTGGTGGGTAGGTCACAAGTGCGAAATTTTAAAGAAAACAAAAAATATCTTCCGGTTCCAAAATGACCATGTTTTTTAACAGATTTTTATTATAAACGGTTTGTATGCAGCTCGCTCGTTATTTTGTTTATAAAATCATAACTCAGAATTATAAATAAAACTCAGAATGAAAAAGAAAAGAAATTTACCACAGAGAGATTGTAGTTAGTGTAATGCATGCGCAAACGTTGATGTTCTGCTGTTTTCACTGTCCAGTCACAATCAAGGTCTCCTTCATTTGGAAGGGGAATTCCATTTCATATTTTCATTCAAGAGTGTTTCTCTTTGCTTTTGTTCTCGAGCTAGTGATTATTTTATAATCGTGCATTCTAAATTAGTTAAAACAAGTTAAATATTAATAACACTATGATTTAGCAATTATTTGAAAGAAAACAATAATGCAGAATAGAAGCAGTGTATTTTGTCCAGTGTTTGGCGCTCCAACAGAGTTAAGTTGTCATATTTTGCCAACATATAGGGGTGTAATGAAACATTATATGTTGGTGCGAATTGATTTTAAAGCAAAGTTGAACAAAGCTAATCCTAGTACTTCAGAAATCGCAGATAAAGTTGCAGAGAGAATGGAAGAAATTTGGCGCGCAGCTTCTCTGCCATTTAATACACGCCAACGTATAGTACAGATGATTCGATCATACATTGAAAAATACAAGAACATAAAGAAATATTTTGGTGTGAAAAAACTGACAACTTCAACTTTAGAAACGAAGCTTATAACCTTCCAGAAAGACTCTGAGAAGCTCTTCGACATTTCTTCCTGTAAATGTGTTTCATTTGATAAATGTTCTTGCCCAAATTCTAAAAGAGTTCCTGAAATTGAAAAACCTTGTCTTATGGCTGGCAGTTATTAACGCTGGCTAATAACTGTAAATCGCATTATGCGTTTGTACATTAGCTGCTCAAAGACTTCAAACTTCAAACTCTGGCAGAATTCGTTATGAAAGTTTACACCCCTACATGGTTTACGATGAAACTAAACCTATTTTGAACAGATGGTCCCAGTAATTAGTCGTCGATCTTATTATCCAAAGAAATGGTTATTTCGGCCATCCAGTAGCGATGATATTGTCGATGATCACAAACAATAGAAAGCCCATTCGAGAACTTGGCCTATGTAGGATTTTGCGGGCGAGCAGAGAAAAAAATGAAGGAATCCGATCCTACATCATTCCGTCACTTAACTTCAACACAGTTTCATGAATAGATTTTATTGATTGGCAGAAATGTTTGTTGACGGAACCCCCAATAACAACACATTTAACAGAAGATGATTTGAAAGTTGCGATTTTGAGTGGAGTGTTTGTAGATAAGCACCTGTAAAGTCTAAAATTTCCATGCCAGACCCAAAATGTTAAACGTTTTGTGAAATTCGTAACTGAAGTTTCTGCGGCTGTGTGTGGAGAAGATATGAAGACGGGTTAATTAGAATGCTATTAGAGTCCAGAAAAGATATGCCCTCACTTGAAACCAAATGTGAGTATCGCGTAAAACCGAAATAACTGCAAGACAAGATACTTAAATGCCCATGTGGTTGGGTGGACAGGGGTGGAACTCGCAATGCAGCCACCTCCTCCTTGTGAGTTCTAGGTTTTTTCGAATTTTAATTCAGAAAAAAGCAAAAAGCTGCATAGAAAAAAAAGAAAATTAATATTTTTTACAATTTGATTAAATTCTGCCGAACTTCACATTCATTTTGGATTTTTTTGTTTTAGTTAAAATTTTACACACATGACCTACCCACCAGTACACAACTTTTCAGCACTAGGGCAGGAACAAAATCGAAAACTTTTTTTTTACGCTCCGCCCTATTGTACAAGTAAAGTTTTACGTATTTTTGAGTATCATCACTACAATTTCATTTTATTTATTTTGCAAAAGCGAAATAATTTACAGGGAAACAATGTATGTTTGCTTTCTGTAAAGTAGAAGAAGATGAACCATTGGGATTTACAAACAAATGAAGGTGAGTGTAAAGAAGCTGATTTTGTTCAATTAATGCAGAAAAAGTATGTTACACACACGCACACAAAAAGAAAAAAGGTTAACTTTTTACTACATTAATATTATTTTTTGAAAGAACAAAATATATAGCTGTCATGAAAAATTGCTTGTATTTTTTCCTTTTTAAGATTGCTTTGCTTTACTGATATTGGATTAATAGTCACTAAGTCTGAGTTGCCAACGACAATCTTGGAAATTTTGTCTGGGATGCTGTTTGCAGAAAAGTACAGTGAAAAATTTAAAATGCATTATACTAGAAACAAATTTACAATCTCAAGTATTATATAATGTCTAAGATACAATGTGAATAATTTGAGAATGAACAAACTTCATATTACCAAGAGTCAATTCAAGAATTTTTTTCATGGTTCCATTTTTGTGAATTTCAATACTCAATTTTGTGAAATTCAACACTCATTTATGTGAATTTTCATACCAATTTTTAATAGTCCCTTTTTTGTTAAAATAATTGCTGAAACAGATTAAAATGTAGAGTAAAATGCCAATGGAGGGCCATTTTAATCGACTGTATTTTTCTGAAGGGCCCGTTTTAATCGGTGAGTGAAGAGGCTGGTAAAACGGACCCAATTTTCTTCTGCATCAACAGCCGACTGCACATAAACATACATATCCCAGTTTTATAAATTCTTTTAATGACAACATTAAAAGAAAGTAACCATGAGCTAAAGAAATTTACTTACCGAACATCAGGATCCCAATTCTAAAAGGAGAAAAATATACATATATTATTAATAAGTTAACAAAAGAAAAATTTTCAAACAAAACAAATAATTAATTAAATAATTTATTAATGATATCATTATAATTGATGTAATGAAATAAAATTCCAACAATATGAATGTATTGCATTATTTTAAGGAACTCTTGCAAAAATTGCCTCTGATTAAATGATGCCAAGCACGCTATTATAATATTTAAAAGAGAAAAAATATATAATGATTCATATCTTACTTCATTGAGAGCTAAACTGGCAGATGTGTGCATAACTGGAAAAAAAAAAGTTGTAATAAAAAAAAGATGTAATAAAAAAAAATAACAATAACGAATAAACAAAATTATTAGACAATGAATTAACACTTCCTCTTCTAAAAGCAGAACGCTTTTTATTATTTTTATAGTTTATTAAATCAAGTAAATCTTAATACAATTCTAAAACTTCTTGATTTAATAAATCATTTATTAAAAAAATAGCACTTACTTTAAGCAAATTTCAAAAAACTTGCAAAGCATGAGAAAAATAATAATGATAAAATACAAGAAGACCCAAAATCTGCAGATCCGAAATCTGCAAGGCTCTAAAATCCGCACTGTCTGTTCATTGTAAACAATGAAATCTGCCCTGCCAGCTGCAAGTTCAGAAAACTACAGTATAACCACAAAGTAAAACTAAATAAGCTATTCCCACTTGAAGAAAAAAAAAATTTTTAGGAGTCTGTGAGCTCTTATGGTAACTTTCAAATGACTGACAGTGACCTAATTGACACTGAATTATGATCACATGATGCAGACTCTGACACAGTAACAAGTGAGGATGATCAAAAAGTTGATAAATTAACATTTAATGAAGGTCAGACTGTGAGAAAGAAATATCTCAGATTTGCAGAGCAACAAAGCTGTGTTATGAACAGAAAATAATGAAAAAATAAAAATAAAATAAAAACTATAATTAGAACATCCCAAAGTCCTAAACTATTGAATATGCATGCTTAAATAAGTTGTACTATAATCTCATAATTTTGTATATTGCATTAATCCTCTGTATTTTTATATCATGATTCTAATTATAAGTAACATGATTTGTTTCCCTTGATCTCTATTGTATTTTTTTTTCTATTATTTTCTGAGGGGGGTGGAAATAGAATAAATTTCCTATTATGACCCAAAATCTGCAAAATTCTAAAATCTGCACAAGGTCTGGAACCAAGCTGTGCGGATTTTGGGTCTTCTACTGTACAAGCTATTACGTCAAAACCACAAATTTTTGGCAAGATTTTATACCCTAACTTGATATCTCCCAGTCAGTGGCATCTCCTAATTTAAAAACATCTTAGATATTTGCCATCCTCTCTAATAGCACAGATTGTCCCAAAATAGTAGCTGTTATGTCACAGAGGTAAATGTGTCTCACAAACTACTCATATCATGGCTGATAAGAGTTATGATTTACTGTGATGCTTCTTGCAACTAGCTACCAATAGACCAATACTAGTCACCAATACTTTGTCATAGTATCCAAACTAAGTGAAATGTATTCAAATACATAGTGTGTGTTACAATGAAAACATTTACGTAAATTTTACTTGCCTTTAGCGTTATGCAAAAAATAAATTCAATGATTGAAATAAATTCATTTGATTACATAATATAGGCTCAGTGAAAGTGTGATATATTTGACAGTGTAATTGGTAATTAAAAGCATTGCCATAGTCAGATAATGCAGACTCACGCTGTGAGCGGATACATTCAAAGGTCTTGCTGATAGTTTACCAGTAATTCCAAGTTGTTTCTTTTTTTAAAGATGGATAGTTACCTAAAAGAAATATCTTTGAAGTCAGTATAGCCCAAGTGCATGCACAGATGTGTGCGCGTATGCATATAAACGTGTTCATATATGCACTATGTATTCAGTTATCACAATCTATTATGAGTTTGCAGATATGTTGGATTATGTGTGCAGATAGTTTTTTCTTTTATCTGACAAATAGTGCTGTAAAAGTAACGACAAAATGAGTATCCGTATGTATTTGTTACTTAGATGTTCGCTATTCGTTACTAAGTATTCGTTACTCGTTACTTTCGTTACTACTAATAGAATCAGTAATAGGGTGTTATATAGTGCCCCATAACAACACATCCTGGACAGTGTTGTTATGGGTATATGCCGCCCATACATAAACCCATAGCAAAACCTAACCAAAAAGAATTTTTTTTAGCGAAGTTGTACAAAGTTGTATTTAGAGCTTATTTTCTCTGATTTACAGATTGTTTTTATACACATTTATGGTTTTATACAATGCTAAATTATCCGAATTACTGAGTGCACATAGAAATCTTCCAAAGACATATGCCATTCTTTTTTTTTTCTCAACCCCCCTTTTTTTAATTCTGAACGCTGGTTTAACCTGTTCATTCTTATCATAAAAAGTGTAAAGGAAAGCTTGTGACTCGTGTTTTTTCTGGGTTGCGGGTTCTCGAATACTGAGATCCAGGGATTGGGCCACATATATAAAATTCACAGGGCAGGGGATCTCAGTATGATATCAACTACTTTGCGTTTCTACAAGCATAATATCTTTATTATTTGTGAGTTCTTATTTCATATCAAAAACTTCTTTTGCTGGATCATTTTTCGAAGTAAATTAAAAATTACCATATTTTAATTTAAAATTGTTTAATTCAGTGAGAATTATCTATTTTTAAGATATTTCCAGTTCTATTTCTGCCTTTTTGGGATGAAAGGGGTTAGCCCCTTCTGTGGGTGCATATATGAGAGCATTCTTTAAACAAAAATTATCACTCCTTTCATACAGAAAGAATGGTTGCACCGGATTATGCGTATTCCATGAGTTCATGGAATAAAATGTACCATAAAATAGGGCAGATGGCCCCCTAAACACCGACATTTTAGAAACATACTGAACTTTATTGAAATATTTTAATACCAGTGGCTTACGCAGGAGTGGGCATAGAAATCCCGGGTCGCTCCCAATTTTTTATATATTTTTTAAACAATTACTTAAAAAATGTGTTTAGGTTTCCATGCTAAATATTTTTTTTAGTTCCAAATAATATTTTAAATAATAAAAATGTGTGAATTCGTTTACTTTATAAAAATATTTTTTTAAAAGGTGTATTTAAATAATTTGTTATTTATTACTCATTTCGATTCTAGCTAAAAAAAAAGAAAAAGTTAAGTTCGCAATCCTGCTTCGGAACCACCCTGAAAGAAAGAATTCTGATTGCACCACTATTTAGTACTATGTTAGAAAGCCCGAAATTAGCACCCCTTACTAACATGCTTCTCTTATATGTATTGCTCCTCTACAATTATAAGAACACCCCCTTCCCCCCCCCCCCCCCGCAAAAAAAGAGTTCAACTGCGCATAATAACATACTATACACCGCAGGGGCGTAGCCAGGGGGGGGGATATCGGGATATATCCCCCCCCCCCGAAATGTTTGGATTAGTGATGAAATTGCGTCTATTTATACTCATATAAGTTCATATCCCCCCCCCCCCGAAATTTTTTTCCAGGCGCATATCCCCCCCCCCGAAAAATTTTCCTGGCTACGCGCCTGATACACCGGATCGTATCTCCCCATTGTACGACCCATATCAATAGAGCAGCAGATACTATTCCATCTCCATAACTGTAACGAAACATACGGATTCTTCCAAACCTCATCAAAACGATACCATTCGGCGTGGCACAAACGAATTGCAACCAGAACATACTACTACTCAAATACCGAAACTGATTTTTCCCTCCCAACAGCGAGAATCCATAATACTTCCGGTATCTAGTAACGGAAAGGAACATACTATTACTCAAATACCGAAATTCATTTTCTCCCTCCCGCAGTCTTGTATTCGAAGTTCGAACCTGGTCGATCCGAAATGCAAACTCGAAAGTCATTTTCCCCCTTGAAACCGCGATCCGATATCCAGTAACCCCAGTAACAAATAACAGAAGATATTAGTACTCGATTACTGGAACTCGTTTCCCTTCTAGTTCGCCTCGCCTGGCAGTCTGTATTCGAAGTTCGAAGCTGCTCGATCCGAAACATCTTCGGATCGAGTAGTAACGATATCAACCGAAAAGTAACAATTCGTTACTTCGAGTCTGAGTGATTATCCGTATCTTAGTACCGAATACATGCGGTTTGCTTCAGCTCTACTGACAAATGAGCATCACATGAATGTGTAAATCTTCTTTCTATATTAATAAAAATGAATGTCTGAAAATCTGTATGCGTGCGATGTCCAGAAAAAACTACTGGATGCAGAGCTCTGAAAATTTGAACATATGAGCCATGCCTTCGAGGTATGATGGGATCTCATACCTCGATCTCATAAATTTAAAATTTTAATTACTTTTTGAATTATTAATTAAAAACCATTTTCAGGATGCCATGCTTGGAGAGTTTCGCCCACATGCTACTGTGAAACAAAATCGCGTGCATTGAAACACATGAAATGGCATGGAAATTTAGTCAGTTTTGCGTCAATCTATATTAATAAAAATGGATGTCTGAAAATCTGTATTTGTGCAATGTCCAGAAAATACTACTGGATGGAGAGCTGTGAAAATTCGAACATATGAGCCTATGCCTTCAATAAAGTGCACCTGAGGCTCATAATTTTGAAATTTTAATTACTTTTTTAATTATTAATTAAAAAATGATTTCAGATCGTCATGTTTGGTGAACTTTGCCCTCATGAAAGGATTTATGCTTTTGAAATAAAGAATACATTTATTACTACTATGCATAATAGCATGCATTTGAAAAACATGAAATGGCATGGAAATTACGTCAGTTTAAAGGGAAATTAAAAAGCGTAAGATAGAGTAATGTTGAAATGTGTTTCTTAAATGAGCTTCTTCCCGAAGAAGAATCCTGTGCAAAACTGTTCCAGCATGATCTCTTGCATTATGGTAGCATCGGGGATTTTCAGTGTAAACAAAGAACTAGCTCATTGCGACTTGGAAAAACATTAATAGAACAGCAATTGATTTAACAGGTTTTTGCTGTATGTCGATATAGATTTAGATGTGTAAAGTTGATATAGAGAACTTGAATGTTAATATAGATTTGATAATTTTAAACTGCAATTATTAAGACCTTAGGATGATAGATCTTTGATACTGATGCGATGCTGATTTTGGGAGCCATCGTACATAGACATTCTAGAAATTTTTTTACAAGTTTATATTTCAATGGCAACAGTTCCTTAAATGGTTCTTTTTTCATACGGTTCTTACCTTTCATGTTATATCTTATTTGCATTCAGAAAAGCACCAAAATTATATTTTGATTAGATTTTACTATTTTTATTATTACTGAATCAAAAATGCCACCAAAGAAGTGCCTACGAACATTGAACAGAGAAAATGGTGAAAGAGATCGAAGAAGAGAAACAAACTTTCCCACAAAGAGAAGCAAGCTTGTTTAACATGAGAGAAAGAAATCGAACAACTAGAGATTTGGAAAACACCCCTGAAAGGCTCTCAAGACAGATGCAGGAAGAGAAAGACAAAAGAAAAAGGCAGGCTGTAAACACCCACGAGGGAGAATCCAAACGACATCATGTATGTGAAATTAAGGAAAAAATACTACCATTAAAAAAGAAATGTCTGCGAACAAACACTACAAAGAGAAAATGCTGAAAGCGATCAAAGAAGAAGAGAAACTGAAACTTCCCCACAAAGAGAAGCAAGGTTGCATAACATGAGAGAAAAAAAAAAACGAACAACTAGAGAATTGGAAAAAAACACCGAGAGAGAATCCAGACGACATAAAGTATGTGAAGTCAATGTAATAAGGAGAGGAGCTGAGACCACTCCCAAAAGACAATCTCAACTTCAGCGAGATAGAGCTAGAAGAAGTGCTGTTCGAAAGCGCATATGGATAAATTTTGAAAATGCAGCATCCAATTATGACTCAACAACGGATTATGCCACTGAACCTTCATTGATAGTAGGATCAATGACGATTACATGCCAACATTGTGAGGCAAAGAGGTGGAAAGGTGAAACCCCTAGGTATGTGCTGCAGCAGAGGAAAGGTTCAACGTCCAGAATTAACGGATCCTCCCGAACCCCTACGTAATTTTCTACTTGGACAGTCAACAGAAGATAAACATTACCTGGCAAACATCAGAAGATACAATTTGTACTTCCAGATGACAGCTTTTGACACAACCAAAGAAATTAGAGAGCCAGGATACATGCCGACATTCAAAGTGCAAGGTCAAGTATATCACTGCATCGGGAGTCTAAAACTGTCACCAAACAAAGAGCCTAAATTTTTGCAAGTGTATTTCGTGGAAGATTTCGTAGGTTACAAAGAGTCTCACATTGAAGATCACTCCTCTTAACAATTAATTTTTTCTTGATCCTACTTTAAAATTAACAATAGTAGGTTTGAAAAATACTAAAACTTTAAAATTATGAAAATAAAAATATTGAACTAAATTATAAAAAGGTACTGTACATCAATTTAAAAAGAGCTTTTCCTTCTCAGGAACAAAATACTTTACTCTACATAGTTTTGTTGTGAATAACAATCAGCTATTTTATTTACTTGGACAGTACATCTTACATTTATCTATACTTGAGGACCCTATTAAAGTATCAGTAATTGTAAACCAAAATTAGGCCGCAATGTGAGCATCCCCGGCCTTCATATCATAATAGAATGATAAATTGCTATAAAAACGAAAATATTCCGGACCATGAAAATATGCACGACTATCAAAAATTGCAGAACGTACATATTAACACAAAATTTAACTAGAATGATAAGAAAAAGCAATACACTTTGGGAGAAAATAATGGAATAAGTGAACTTATTACTCTGTATGTGGAAAAGTCCAACTGTAAACTTTGATAATTCAGGAATCTGTTTGAGAAGTTCATCGGTTATTAAATGGCATCCTCTATGAACAGGACGAAGATTTACTTTGCGTTGAAACCATGCAGAGCCTGTTTTAACTATACCTTCAGATGTACTGGCTGCCGCCATGTTTGTTTATGTGTGGAATGTTTATTTATATGTAGGCTTGCCAGATTTCTGAAATGTTCAATCGGGACACCGGAATGCCCCCAGTTTCCAGAGCCTTATTATCGCATGGGCAAATCGGGACTTTGTCCAAGGCCCCCAATTTCAAATCTTGTTCTGAAATATTCTTTTATATGTCAAAATTTTATGAAAAGGAAACCAAATTTCATAGATGGGGTACCCCAAATTTATCAATGCCCGGGGGGAGGGGGGGGTCATAATCGGGTCCTGCCAGCGTCCCGGGTATTCAAGGGACACTTGCTCGGCCAGTGACTGAATGCGTTCACGCTCTCAACTGGGAAATGGAAGGTGCCTGGTTCAAAGCCAGGTCGCTTCCGCCGACCTAACCGTTTGGAGTTTCCCGTGGTTTCCTCCTAAACGTCGCGTAAATACGGCTTAGGAAGGACTCCTTAGAAAGTCCCCCTAAGAGGGCAATCCGCCTAACGGCCTAGACCCCTCGCGCAGATAATTGGCCGTAACCACACTAGTTTTCACTTTTTATACAGTACAGGGAAATAAATGACAAAGTAATTATCCTAAATTAACTTCACAGTTAATTATTATTAGACTTTTTTGTCATCTATAATCAAATTTAATTTTTTACCGGGACGTACAGTAAACCGGCCGGGACACCGGGATTTTGTCTGTAAACCGGGACTGTCCCGGTCAAACAGGGACGTCTGGCAAGCGTATTTATATGAATCCGATGAATCATGAATGAATCCATTTGCGCACCTTTCTGCTGTGCAAGTGCAAAATGTGCATAGATCATTCGGAGCCTAGCAACAGGGGGGGGAACCTCCTTCTGCTTGATTGCCCACTGGCGATTTTTATTTATTTATTTTTTTAGCAACTTTTGCATACTCACGCAGTGCTCTTTCTTTACGTTTCTTTGGCTAAAAACTGCTATAATGGCGTAATTAATACCGCCAAGTACATTTCGGGGACAGGGAATAGATGCAACTCCGTAGAAGGAGGCACATTTCCTTTGGCGAAATCTAACTCTAGCCAACATCTGAAATGGAGTTCTGCACATGTGCGTGAAGATTCTTTTTTTTTTTTTTTTTTTTTTTGAAATGGGGGGGGGGGATCAAAACAAATTTCAGAGCCTTCAGTAGACGAACGGAAGCCATCCAGCCAAGGCCATACCCAGGGAAGGGGACCAGGGGCTCGGTCCCCGCGTAATTATATTGAAAGCCTGATATTTGCACATTTTTCTCTGACTCATATATACCTGTTCTTTTCTATAAAAACAAAGTGGTAGCTTTCGTTTTTCCATAAAGTTCATTTTTATCATTTACACTGCCGTAAAAAAGTTAAGGTAAAACCGGTTTTTTGTGAATAATATCGAAACGAATGAACATAGAAGCAAAACATTTCCACTAACGGAGCACTAAATAGTTCTTTATTGAGTGCGACATAGAAATTTACATAAATTGAACACAAACATGGTGTAAAAGCAAAAGAACACTTTTGGTAGAAAAGTCCACTTTTGGAGAAAACAGTTTATCAAAGCTTTTTATGGAAACATGTAGTGGAAACATTACAAAAATGAGTTCTAATAAGGAATGTGTCCACCCCTAACCGCAATGCACTGACGGCATCGATTCTCCATGCTGCTAATTAAGTTGTCGGACACCTCAATAGGGAGCGAAGACCACGCACGGATAAGTCCTTGTTCCAGCTCATGCAACGATCTTGGAGGAGGACTTGAAGCAGCCACTTGTCTGCCAAGGTAGTCCCAAAAATGTTCTATCGGATTGAGGTCTGGAGATTGAGTTGGCCATTCCATTCGCTCCAAACCTTGACTCTCAAGATAATCCTCAACAAGCACAGCTCGTTGAGGTCGAGCATTATCATCCATCAGAATGAAATCATTGCCAATAGCAGCAGCATATGGCCGAACATCGGCATCAAGGATCTCGTACCGATATCTCACACCAGTCATAGTTCCTCCCTGGAACAGATGCAGGTCAGTGTGACTATCGAGTGGGGTCCCTGCCCAAACCATTATTCAACCACTTCATTAACTGCATCTTTCCACAGTATTGGATAGAATGTATCGGGTGCTCCGTTCCCTCCAGATAAGCAGACGTCCTGAAACGCTCTCCAGTGTGAATCTGGACTCGTCTGTAAAGAGTACAGAAGCCCATTGCTGTCTGGTCCAAGGAACGTGTTCTCTTGGCCAAGATAAACGGGCCCATCTCTGTCGTCCGTTGAGGGGGACAAATTCAAGTGGTCACCTTGCACAGAGACCTGCATTGTGAAGACGCATTCGCATCGTACCCATAAGCGTAAAGTTTTCAAAATTATTGGGGGGCCGGGCCCCACAACCACATATATTCCCGTCAGTGGCGTAGCCAAGGGGGGGGTTAGAGGGGTCATAACTCCCCCATGAGGAATTTTTTGCCATACAAAATGTATATTCTTCACTCCCTTATCATACATCCGTATACATATATGTGAGTTGCAGAAGTCGTAATCCCCCCCCATGAAAAATTTCTGGCTACGCCACTGATTCACGTACATATAACTTATACCTGCTATACTTATACCTGCTTCACTTATACCTGCCAACTACTACGGAATACAATTAACCACTTTTTCTACATGATTTTTCGGCTTAAAACATTGCAAAATTTTTGTGCAGCGCGCGCGAGCCGCCCAGTTAGCACAGCAAGCTTGCATCAAACTTGCAGCAAGGTCATTCCACGTCAAATCAAACACAAAACTGGAGAAAGTTCACCACACCAACTTAGATTTTCCTCAAATTTTATATAGATGATATATTGGCTAAGACATCAACAAATCTCAATTTTGAAGGTTCTACGATAATTAATTACCGAGAAAATAATTATGCAAATTTTTAAGTTTTCTGCAAGATGCGCCAACTTTTTTCTCAATTCCTTAAATAACTCCTTACCTGTAAAAGTTATTGAAGTGAAAATTTGTTTCTAGGAGTAACTTTTTACGCTGATTCCAAAAATGTTATCGAAATTTGCGTATCTTCTATAGTTTATGCATGAGCAGTACATTTGCTAAAAAACATCATGAATTTTTTTCGGCATGTCTGATCACAGACACATGTTTTAAATTTTTATATGTTGTTAAGTTGGAATAATCCTACATCCCAAAATAATTTCATCTTGGCTTTCTGCTCAGGAGCAGAGAAAAAAAATTGTATGTATGTACCTATATATGAGGATTTTCATATGCAATATTTATACTGAAGATGAGAAAATTCAGAAGCGTTAGTCAATTTTCCTATGTCTTTTAAATTGATATCTAAAGTTTAACTACTACTCCAGGCATTTGCAAAAACTAGAAAATACATAAAAGTGCTTGTATCGGAAAACGTAAAACAAACAAACAACAAAAAATGCATGTCACACACAGTGTTAAATTAAAAAAATTCTAAAGTTAAAATTTTGAATTACTTTTAATTTAACCCTGTTGTCTTTGGCAATCATCCATCAGCCAATAAATCTTTGTAATTCTGTATGACATTCAAGTCAATAGAAGGAACAAAGTTTATTGAAAGAATTGAATTCCTGTAAGTTACAGTACTTATTTACCTTTAACAGAATGCGAACAAAATTGTGCTTTGGCTAGTTTTGTGGATACAGCAATTTGAAATAGGTTTTACTGTATACTGTATTAAATTTTTATTGTTACAACAACTAGCATAGCAATGTCAGGCACATTGTCAAATTGCACATTTTGTGATATATTGCAGAATAAATGTCATGTAACCAGTTATTCACGGCAAACTTTTACGTCTACCCTCCTTGGAGGATTATATTCGAAATGTTCTGAAATCGATTTTTAGGCATTCTTGAGTGTTGTGTATTTTACAGCAAGAATTTTATCGATATCTCTTTTCTTCTTTGAGATCCCGCAGAATGTGTGAAAAGAACATTTTGGGCCTTTATCCTCTATAAATTACGAATTTTTGAAAATACTCTCTAATCTAGCACCTACGCTATAAAATCCCACTCGTGCTAAATTTCGTGTTATTAGCCTCAGTAGTTTTGGCTAGGCAAAATATTGCATACGGAAAATGGATAGAACTTTTCGGTAGACCTAATATATATATATATATATATATATAAAGTAAAATTATATTAAAAGTTACATATTATATATATTAAAATAATACATATTCAAAATTAGTGATATATGCAAATAAACAGGTTAAATTAAAAGTAATTCAAAATTTTAACTTTAGAATTTTTTTTTAATTTAACACTGTGTGTGACATGCATTTTTTGCCGTTTGTTTGTTTTACGTTTTCCGATACAAGCACTTTTATGTATTTTCTAGTTTTTGCAAATGCCTGGAGTAGTAGTTAAACTTTAGATATCAATTTAAAAGACATAGGAAAATTGACTAACGCTTCTGAATTTTCTCATCTTCAGTATAAATATTGCATATGAAAATCCTCATATATAGGTACATACATACAATTTTTTTTCTCTGCTCCTGAGCAGAAAGCCAAGATGAAATTATTTTGGGATGTAGGATTATTCCAACTTAACAACATATAAAAATTTAAAACATGTGTCTGTGATCAGACATGCCGAAAAAAATCCATGATGTTTTTTAGCAAATGTACTGCTCATGCATAAACTATAGAAGATACGCAAATTTCAATAAAATTTTTGGAATCAGCGTAAAACGTTACTCCTAGAAACCAATTTTAACTTCAATAACTTTTACAGGTAAGGAGTTATTTAAGGAATTGAGAAAAAAGATGGCGCATCTTGCAGAAAACTTAAAAATTTGCATAATTAATTTCTCGGTAATTAATTATCGTAGAACCTTCAAAATTGAGATTTGTTGATGTCTTAGCCAATATATCATCTATATAAAATTTGAGAAAAATCCGAGTTGGTGTAGTGAACTGCACTGTTTGATCTGACGTGGAATGACCCAGCAAGCTTGATTTATCAAGTCAATAAGCTTGAATTAAGCTTGAAAATTTCAAGCGTGTAAGCTTAATGCAAGCTTGAATCAAGTGTTCTAGCTTACACTTGCCCAGCTTGCATTAAGCTTGACATTTCAAGCTTAAAAAAATTTCCTAAGTACACGGGGCGCCGAACTCGCCCCACATATTTTACTTTGCCACGCATTTTCCCCCTCTACGCTGAAATTTCAATTTAATTTAGTCTGTTTCCATCGAGTGTTCGTGACTGGAATAGAACCCGGGACCTTTCGGTTGGGAGCCCAGCTCGCTGTCCGTTCAGCTAGTAAGCTTCACGCAGATATGACTAAAGTTTGAAGTGACTTATCACGCCGTTTTCTCGGCAGATTAATAAGTGGGCGATGTGTTATTTGTTTCTTTTATTTTTCCATGGGATGCATCAAAATTAAAATAATGTTATGTGTGATTTAGAGACTCTACTAATAGGGAAATAAACATAATATAAACTTAAGAGCAGCACACGTTTTAAAACTTTCAGTACCGCAACACTCATGAGCAATACGACTGGCCAAAATCGAGACAAACGACTGATTTTGAAATCAATTTCGTAGTATAATTGTATTTTATTTTGAAGAATTTCCATATTTGGAAATATACAATGGGTTTACTTACTTAACACAAATTTTATGTTAGGTAATCTGAAATCAAAGAAACAGATAGTTAAACGTTACTTCGAAATGCTATATCACAGTTGCTAACATGTATGGAATACAAACACTTTAGTCATTTTTGTAAATATTTCTTAAAATAACAAATAATTGAAAAATTTTGCTATTTTTTAACGCTAAAAATTATCTTTACAAATGTGGTTAGTTATTTTCCTACATATTGGTATGCTATATCGATATAGAGCATTTCGAAGAATTAAAAATAAGTTTAAATTAATTTATACAAATGAAAATTTGAATTATTTTCATTGTTCATACCTTATAATTAAAAAAAAATTATTTAACTTCTGAATTTTTTTTTTATCCTTTGTCATTTTATTTTAAAACTACATAAGTGTAAGATGTAAGATTTTTGGGCCCTAAAATGTCTAGGTCCTGAGCAGTTGCCCCGTTTGCCCTGCCGGTAATATGGCACTGGCAATAAAATAAAACACATCTTTTACGAACTTTCAGCAAATTTGAGGACGCTGGACAATTAATGTCCATTCTCTTTCACAGATGGCGCCATCGAGGACCGGCCACAGGGGGGGGGGGGGTGCTGCAGATGCAAGGCACCTGGGCCCCGATTTCAGAGGGGCCCCCAAATCCGTTCTATATTTTTTATTATGTCTCCCTCTCTTATCGTGAAAATATAAAAGATTTCTTTAAATTAAAGTAGACTGATGGTGTTGTGTGACTTCTCTGCATCTTTCAGAGCTAAACATCCTTTACAAAAGTGTCTTTCTACGAACAGTATTCTTTGACAGTACACCCCAGATCTGATCAAATGTCACTTACCTTCGCACCTTTCACCATGGAAAGATCGAAAACATCAGTTAGAGAAAAATACAATTATCAGATCTGGACCATTGGTCATAACGACCGCTCATTATCGAATTCTTTGAAAAGAACCGAAACACAAATAACAGCGGAAGAGGCCTTTTGTTGTCAAAACCAAGGACTGATTGATTAATATCTGTGGGGGCCCCCTCTAAACTAACTTTGTTGATACGAAGTGCGTTTTACGCGTCTGGTATTAATTTGACGATAAGAGTACACAAAGAATAAAAAATGACCTTCATTTGGTTACCTTTGCAAGCATAGGAACATTTTTTTTCCGTTTACAATTGTGCTAATGTGTTGGTCAAATCCTATTTTGCAGTTACTCCTTCTCTCAAAGTTACTAACCGAAGTTGAGCCATTGGAAGTGTCTGCTTGCACTAGACTTTGTACGAGTCTATTAACTTTTGTGTATATGTTACATATATTTTGCAAGATTTTCCTTGAATTTTATGACTTTCACGGGCCTAAATTATGGATTAAGCTTTACCAATTTTATCATCGCGTTTTCTACATTTGAAAAAAGTAAGTCGTTATTTTGTTTATAATAGCCGAGATTGCAAATAATTAGATAATTTTCGTCAAAAAGTTTTGAATTGTGTTAAGTTTCACATTTATAAAAGTTTTAAATGCATTTTGATTGTTCCCGTAACTTATATTTACGCGATTTAATCCCTAAGCAATAATGGAGTATCGAGCGAGAGTAAGCGCAGTTCTGCAGTCAGATGAAACAGCTATTCTGAAGTAGAAAAAGTCAGTACTTTTAAATCTGTGTTTATTGAAAATTAGGAATATAAAATACTAGCGGCTACCCGCGACTTTGTCCGCGTCGGCTTTAGAATTAGGTCCCGAGAGAAACGAAGCATGTGTGAATAACAAATATGTTTGCAACTAAAGAAACAGCATTTAAATATTATTTGCTTTTTACTTATTTTAAATGAAGTATAATGCATGGTAGTATACTTCATTTAAAATAACAGAGTACGTAAAATTACTAAATTTGGATTTTTTTCAGGCATTTGGCGAATAGAGACAGTTACGACAGTATTTGCGAACTGTTTTGAGTGTTCTTGTAAAAGAAATATTTATGCTATATGCATGAATTTTAGCCTATGTTAATCAGGAATAGTGCAGCTTTCTATTAGCGAAAAAGTTTTAGAATCGGTTCTATAGTTACAGAGATACCCATAGAGCGTAATGTATTAGAATTATTTTGAGTGTTCCTGTAAAGGAACTATTTGCGCTACATGCATTAATTTTAGCCTATAATACTCAAGAATAGTGTAGCTTACTATCAGTGAAAAAAGTTTTGGAATCGGTTCAGTACTTACAGAGATACACATAGAGCGTAATGTAATTCTTATGAGTATCCCTGTAAAAGAACTATTTGTGATATATGCATAAAAGGTAGCCTATAACACTCAGGGTCCCCCCAGTGTCTAAGAGGGTCTGCTCTCAAACCTGGAAGGCGGGAGGTGCCAGGTTCAAACACCGGTCGCGCCTGTCGACCTAGCCGCTCGCAGTTTTCCGTGTTTTTTTTTCAAAAACCTCGCGAAAATACGGGCTAGGATCCCTTAGAAAATTCCACACAGAGGAATTCTCCATATACGCCTAGGACCCTATAGGCCTAGGACCATATAGGCCTAGGACTTTCAATCAGTAAAGAAAGTTTTAAAATCGGTTTAGTTGCTACAAAATTTCCATAGAGCGCAATGCATTAGCATTATTTTGAGTGTCTTTGTAAAAGAATTATTTATGCTATATGCTTGAAAGGTTGCCTGTATGTTAATCCAGGGCATAAGCTATCTTCATTACAAATTTTTCCAACCATTTTTGTGTGATTCAGTCAAAAACATCCAAACACATAAACGTACACATTTATATTATTTGTAGGATTTGGAAATTTACGAACTTTAGTTAGTGAAACACATCTGGACTTTTCTTGGTACTTACCTATTATCCCGGCGGTCATTCCCGCCAAACTGCTTTTTCGTCAAATGAGTTGCCAAACTGTTGCCAATCGTATTCAAAACCATTAATAATTTCATGTGCCCGGCATTTATCTCGGCAAAAAATCGCTCGTCTTGGCGGACCGCCGGGATAATACGTAAGTACACTTTTCTTTATTTATGCTTTTTAATTTGGCGTAAAATCAACATAATTTCCATACTTATTTATGTTTTTCAAATGCATGTGATTTTGCAAATAGAATTTCTGCTTTATTTCAAAAGCATAAATCATTTTGTGCGGGCGATAAAACGGTTTTTAATTAATAGTTAGAAAAGTAATTAAAATTTCCGAGCCTCGGGTACACTTTACCGAAGTCATGGGTCCAGGCATGCTCAAATTTTCAAAGCTCTGCTTTCTGTAGATTTGTCTGGAGAACATTCATTTTTATTATTAGAGATAGATATATTTGGCATAAAACTGGCATAATTTCCGTATTATTTAATGTTTTTCAGATGCACGTGCTTCTTTATTGAAGTAATAGCATTCTTGTTAGCTCAAAACATGAATCATATGATACGGGCGAAACTCGCCAAGCATGGCAACGTAAAAACGGTTTTTAATTAATAATTAAAAAAGTAATTAAAAATTTAAAATTCTAAGTAGCCTATAACCAACCCAGGGTCCCATCTATATCTAAACCGAAATGCATCCTAATCGATTCAGCGGTTTAGGCGTGAAAGCGTCATAAACAAACAAACAAACTCACTTTCGCATTTATAATATTAGTTAGGATTTCAAACACATTAATCGATCTCAACCCCTTCTTCTTCGACGGCGCGTGTCATGCGACGTACAGTTGATAACATTTAGGGAATGTAATTAACCACTTTATATGTACAGTGATTTTCATGTTAGAATATAGAAAAAGATTGTGGACACCTGTGAATACCATATCTAGTTTCCAAATGTACGTGTGGGTTGGTTAACATTTTGAAAAGATGTTAAAAATTTACTTTTTCCGAAAAGCGGTTAGATGTCTTCGGTAAGGGTTGGTAACTATGGAAATAATAATAATAATAATAATTCCAAAAAAATACCAACTGAAATTAATAATAGATTTCGAATGGATGTTGCTCTGTTTTCTAATAGAACCCTCATACTTAAAATAGCACTCATACTATCTTTGAATATTTACAGTATAAAAGCGGATGATTGAAATGTACGTCACGGGGACATAACCAGAAAGAAAAAGATAAATTGGGGCTGGCCCCAAAGGAGGCATTTCTAATTAAGATAGCATTTCTACGAAAAGCTTGATTATTGACATCCAATTAAGAAAAGTATGAATTTCGGAAGGGGCCGACGTCCCTGATATGTCTGTTCATCCACGATCCATCCTTAAACATTTCATCCCATCATTTCTTTTCTAAAGTAGTACTGATTAGATTTTAAAATCTTAGAAAGTTTTAAACATTACTCCAAATTCATCTGAATCTCTAAATTAGAGAGCAAGATCATCAAAAATGTCACTTTCCAAAAAATTTATTCACTAAATACAGTGAAAAGTTGCTAAATTTAGCGACAAATCCCTTAAATCGGCAGCACTGACTAATGAAATGTCTTCTTATATTAAATTAATGGACTTAATGTGAAGAAAAATATTCAAACATACATTTTGGTTAATTTAACTTAAGTATAAAATTATTGATTTTATTTAATTTGACCTAAGCTTTAAGTCATCCCCCCCCCACTTCCATTGTGGGCTTCTTTTTCAAATTTTAAATAGGTAGTTGGTCAACAAAATATTTATTTTACTGTCTTCATTACTAACTAAACTACTCTGAAACAATTAATGTCACTCTCGGTGGTCGGTGGATCCCCAGAGTGAATAGATTCCTATTTTCTCACATTTTTCAGTATTAGTAATGCAGGTTAACTGAAATGGGTGATAAACGGCCCCACAGGTTTAGCATACATATTCAATGCGGTTTAGACCTCCAACCAGTGCCGGCTCAAGGTACCGGCGACTCGGGCAGCTGCCCGGGGCGCTATATGTTTAGGGGCGCCATGAAAACATAATCTTAGGAGAGAGAACGGATTTTCTTTTCATTTGACGGTTTATCCAACGTCAGACTGTCCCACTTGCCCATGGTCAGGTAAGCTCCCTTTGTAGTTTCTTCCTATTCTTCGTTATCATTGTCGTCTTTATTGACTTTGGAATGTTAAAAGATTTTTTCTAAGAAAGGATTATCTGAGCTGGTGAGGTGGAAGTCAGTAGAAATTTTATAAATCACAAAAATATTCCTCGATATAACCAGGTTTTACTCGTTAAAAGCCAGTTATACTCCAATAAACTTAACATTGTATCAGCCAAGTATTTCCGATTTCCTCATTCAATCTGGGTTCTTCTTAAATAAGGAGTCGTCATAAACGAGTTAGATTTATTTAAAAAGGGCGCCAAAAATTAGCTTGTCCAGGGCGCCAGCTACCTTAGAGCCGGCCTTCAACCCTAATTACCACGACCATTAAAGTGTTATTAGTGGTATTTCAGTTTATTCTTAATGTTTGCTTTATAAATGGGTCTATTAATTAATGAATTTTTAGCATCTATAATGTTTGGGGCCCCCAAAAAATGTTTGCAACCGGGCCACTTCAAACAGAAGGCCGGTCCTGGCGCCATCACTGCGCACTTTGAAAGCTAAAATCAAGCTAGTATCACTTGTCAAGCTTAAATCAAGCTGTATTTAAGCTGGACAATTCAACTTGACTCCTGCAAGCTTGCTGCCAGCTTAAAATGAGTTGAACTATCAAGCTTGCATTAATACGTCAAATTCAAGGAAATGTCAAGCTTGATTTAAGCTTATGTGCTGTCTGGGCGGTTACTATTATGAAAAAAATAATTAAAAAAATATACTGTTTACAAAAAGTGGTTAATTATATTCCGTAGTAGTTGGCAGCTATGACTTACTGTATATAAGTGTAAATTATTGGAGCCGCTCGAGCTCTATGGGTCCATATAGAATTCTACACCTATGTAAGGTAAGTATCCATATTAGTATCTTCCTACTGTTATAAGTTAAAAATAGAAGCTAAGTAAAAATTCCAAAGGAGGAAAAAAAAAAACCATTTTCGATGAGATAGTGCATTTTAGACACACCTGAACTTTACTTCATTTCATATTTTACATTGCATAATCTGATTTTAATTAACCAGAGCCTGGCGAGGGCAGCTTATAGTAACATTGTGTGTTACGTGGCGTCACAATGAATACTAAATCATGATTGAAATCAAAAGAAGAAAATTTTTAAAAGTAAAGATTTTTTTAAATGTTTGTAAATGGCGTGAAATACATTTTTTATGTTAGTATAAATTAGTTTTCTGTATTTAGTGGTAAATTATTGGGTGGGCTCAGCCCCTATTCGCAATTTATTGGGGGGACTCCAGCCCCACGGGCCCATATAACTCTACGCCTATGACTGTACCAGCGGATATCCTTCTCTCTGATGCTACAGAGTGGTCTGCAACAAGTTGCGGCACAGAAATGCTTCTTCTTCTTTGTGCCGAAAGAGCTATAAAGCGGTCTTCTGCAGGTGTTGTAGCTCGTGGTCGTCCTGGAACATGTCTTCTGGACACTGAAGCTTCGGTTTGATATTGATTCCAGAGACGGTGGACCACACTGCGAGACAGATTAAGACGCCTAGCAGCATCAGCCACACTGTGACAACCCCATTTCCATCCATCCGACCGCCCACCACCTTAACGAATGGGGCAAACTGGCTTCTCTCAGACATATACGCAATACATCAGCAATACGGCTTCTCTCAGACAATTGCGGAATCCCTACTGCCTATTGTCAACGAATCAGCTAATAAAAGTTGTAAATCAACAAAAGTTGCAGGCGTAATTACGGAAGCCTGATAGTTGCATATTTTTCTCTCACTCATACATGCCTGTTCTTTTCTATAAAAAAAAAGTGGTAGCTTGCATGAATTTGCATAAAGTTCATTTTTATCATTTATATAAACTATTAATTTGATTGCTACTGTCATTTTTTTATGGTGAGCTTCAAAAAGCATGTTGTTCCGTAACTTTTGGAGGCCAGTGTATATAAACCATAAATCTTACTGTCAGTGTCATTTTTTTATGGTGAGCTTCGAAAAACATGTTGTTCCTTAACTTTTGGAGGCCAGTGTATATATGACATTCGAAGGGAAAATTTTGGATTCCCCCCAAATTCCTGGCTACACTGCTGTTCCAAAGCATGATTTCTTTGACCGTAGAATAGAATTTTTAAACATATGTTTGAACATTCTATTTTGCTTATTTGTAAGGATTATAGATTAAAAACTAGATACAGTGTTCCAAAATTAGAATTTACGTAAAATGGGGCAAACCACGAATAGCACGACGCCCGAGCACCATTTGCCCTCCTCTTGAGTTTTAGAAGGTTTTCTTCCGATAACATTTATACTAAATTTCATTACATGTCCGGTATGCGAAAATTATTTATATGAGGATATTTTGTTCTTGTTTGTGCCATGAGTTTTGGAAGGTTTTCTTCCAAAGACATTTGCTATTTTAAACTGTGTTTAACTTGTATAGTAAATTTTAATGTATGTCATCCAAGAATGTATTATGTGATAATTCAGAATTCATTCCGTGATAATATTTTGATCCGGTGGGTGAGTTGAGTTTTGGAAGGTTTTCTTCGAATGACATTTCATACGTTAAAACTGTTTAAATTGTATATTTAAAATTTATGTTTGTCTGCCATCCAGGAATCCATTAAAGGATGATACTTTTATCCTGTGTGTGTCTTTTGTTTTGGAATGTTTTCTTCGATGGACTTTTGCTATTTTAAACTGTGTTTAGATTGTATATTAAATTTTAATGCTTATCATGCAAGAATTCATTATGTGATAATATATTTTGATTATGTTTGTGTTTCGAGTTTTGGAAGGTTTCATACATTTGCAGTACTATCTTAAAATGGTGTCTGCATTGTGTAGAACATATGAGCTCTGTGTGTGCATAACGTTTTTAAAGATTTTATTGAGTTATATATGTTATCTTACAATTAAGTTTTCTTTTAATGATTGATAATTTCAATTCTGTGTGCAATTTTGTACGAAATAGAAGTCTTTCGTGAGTTTTTCTTGTCATATAATTCTCGGAAGTAATTATTATTAGGGCTTTAAAAGGTGCATTTTCCTATATTAATTGCATTATTTAGCTATATAAATATATATCATGAGCAAAGTTTGAGGTCTTTTTTTGAAGTAAAACTTCGTTAGGCGCAACTAGGGGGTAACTCAGATTGTTTTTCTGACGGAAGTAACGCTCAGTAAAGGAAGTGACGTATCTTATATAATAAAATCCGAGAGTAAACATTGTATGTAGCTTTGTAGGTAAGTAGGTTTGTGACCACCGATGTTCTTGCGCGCGTCTCTCGATTGCATTGCGCCGAGACTGTTGGTCGCAGACCTACCGAATTTTGCATACGGCTTCACTGGGACAGATCCTAAGACGCCTCGGAGCGATTTTTCCGAAATTCGAATTAGAAAATGTTTTATTTTATGTTTTGTCCGATTTTTAACGATTTTTCATTCATAATACGTAATAACGCCGGTTCTTCAACTCGCAATAAAACGATATTTGCATCATCGGATAGAAGAGAAAATTTTCTTTCGAAAACAGTTTGTTTTGACTATGTAACATATTTTGCCGATTTTTGGGAGTTTTTAAAAAGAATTTCTCTTTTGACGACGTTTGCGTAAAAATAATTTTAAAACTGTTGCATCTTTCATTCTATCTGTCATAACTTTTTTATATTTCGGCAAAAGTCGGAGCATATATTTCGCCCACTTTTAAAAGAAGAACGGAGGAAAAATATAAATTGGGAGATTTTTTACGAATTTTTATATAAAGAAGGATTTTGAATTCAATAAAAGCTGTTTCAAGCTTTCGGTCTGATATCTTCCGCTATGGTTGTCTGGGAAACAGTAACAGTGAATAAAATTGCCATTTGAAAAACATGAATAAAATGACTTTAAAATAACTGAGTTTCCACATGTCAAGTCTACGTCATTTTGATCTAACGAGATTAAAACCCCTTTCGAAACTCAATCAAAATAACGGGTTCACAAACAAAACATACGCCACGCACGAAATTATTCCCTATTTTATATTACATTGCCAGAAAAAGAATTGAATGCTGTTTTTTCAACGATGAATTATCCAGCATTATTTTCGATATAATTTTTAAACGGCACACGTTTTCGAATCGCAGGAAATATTTACGTGCTAAATACGCCAATCTGACAAGAATTATGCATAAAAATGTATGGAGAGCTGTTTTAATGGCAGCCAGAAAGTGAAATGATTATCGTTTATACTAATGCGTAAATTGCAAAGAATCACCAAAGATAGTAAAACTACATTGGTGGCAAATATATAAACCGTTTCTTTAAATTAAACATTAAAGATAGAAAAACGAAAATATATTGGTATCAGTAAAATATACTATAAGTAATAGTTATTAGATATGCTAGGGCAATATTGATCAAAGCACAACATACCGCGTTAATAAATATTTCGTGAAACTAATCGTTTCTTTTCGTTTTTACACAGCCATCTTACATCACAGCTAACTAAACATTAAATAATTCTACGTCGCGTTAATATATCCCGCGGTAATTTCAACAGAAAATTCTGTACCTGAACTTTTTTTTTCTTGGAGATTCTGTTTCGTCACAAGTAGTTATGATCACATTTTAGGAAAATGTTCTCTTCTTGCCTTCCGAAGAGCGGGTACACACAACTATTTAATTATAAAATGAAACGGTTCTTCACATCATGTAGTAACTAAGGTATTAATGGTATAACTTAAATCTAAAAAAGAGTATGATGTAGAAATGAGACATTTTGAAAGTTAGAAATTTTTAGGAACCGTCACGCTTTTCTTTTTCTGATCGCCAATGACACCGACATAGTTTTTTGTTTCATAATATTAACAATGTTCTCAGATCAGTATTTATACTAACTTTACGAATAACTAATGAGTAACTTTACGCCAAGAGTCAAATCATTTTGTTTGTTTTTAGATTTCACATTACTGGAATCAATTCGAATTATACACGTAAGAAAAAGTTTTGTTCCCTACCGTACGGAGAACGGGTACGCAGCTAGTATGTAATATACTCCACGCTGACCCTGAAAAAGAAGAACCACAGTAAAACCTACCTTTTCGACCGCTCTGCTGCTTTCGACGACGTCATCCTGTAAAAGTACGCAGAACCTGTTAGGGAAAGAAACGGCGATAAAAACAGTCAAGGGCCGTATCTTTCAGACATCAATCTTTATTTTATATATCAATAAGCGTTGCGAAGGTACATCTAACACATGTAATCCCAACCTCACAGGAGGTTCTCGATAATCCTTATTTTTAGATGAATAATATACATGGTTTTGGAAAAGTACAAAGAAACGGACCCTGGCTACAATCAATCCCAAACAATAGACAGAACCTGCAGTTTAAAAACATGGATACAGAATAATAATTCGAAACCTACCAGCAGACGAAATCAACGCTAAAGAACACTGTGATAGAAAAACACACAAAAAATTTACACTACCTGCAGTCGAACCCAACAAACAGAGGAAAACATCAGTTAAAGAACACAGTTAAAGTATAATACTAGACTATGGACATTCCCCCCATTCAATCGCAACCTCCAGACGGAACAATGGTATAAGAAAACAGTTAAAGAATAATACTACAACATGGGCACTTCCTGGATTCTAAGTAATTATCATGAATTACCAATGATTCTTACTGGAGAGTTTAATGTTAATTTTCGCTCTCAAGAATCTCAGCCGTTAGTTGATTTTTTAAAAGGAAAATTGGATCTAACTATGAATACTTCTCGACTTTAATCATCAACGCGCTTCGGTACAACGATAGATTTCTGTATTTTCAAGAAAATTAGCAAATTTAGAGAGTAAAATTTACATTTCACATTATAGTTACCACAAACCTATAATTTCATACATATAAAATTCAAGTGACATTCAAGTACCTATTTCCAATGAATAATATGAATATATTATTTATATAATCTTTGTAAAGTACATGAATAATAAATATAATTAAATTATAATATGATATTTATTTTAAGTTAAAGTTTAATCATTCCAGTGGTGATATGTGTCGTAAACGTCAGATAAGTTTTACTTTAATCGCGCGTAAAGATTACACGCACACACTTTTTTTTTTTTTTTTTAATTTCCCTTTAGTGTAGTCATTGTTGACAATATGCTGCTATCTGTGAGCCATGGACCTAATAATAAGGCCGCATTCGTAAACGCCAAACGAGTTGCACTTGTGCAACGAGTTTCTATCTAAGGTGTTCGTAAAGGAAACTGAGTGCTTTTAGTTTAAAAACTAGAGCGTTCGTATACAAAACTGGGTGCAATTAGTTTCAAACGAAGTAAACTGAGAATGAATTAGGTTCGTTGAGTTTTACTTTCTGCGCGTTGTATTTGTTTAGAAATGGCGTCCGTTGTTATGGAATAGTATGATGTTATGAAAAGTATTTTACGTTTGCTGAAGCTGTAAATATTAGTTTTTCGAGGAGGAAATTGAGGCATACGTTAGAAACTGCTACGAAGGTACATACGTTTTCAAAGGTAATCATTTTCTTATATTTTTTATTTTAGTAAATTCAAAAATGCATGTTTTAGTGTCGAGATTGAAGTTGATTTAAACCGTTATTTGCGAAATTTGAATTTCTCTGGCTAAATACTTTTGAAGGAATGAAGTTGAAATTTCTAAATTTTAATCTGTACACTTCAATGATGGCCATTCTTTCTTTTAAAAATCCTGTTGATTTTATATTGAGTATGTGCTAAAAACTCTCCTCAGCAAAGTTAACGTATTCGCGAATTGTAAACAAACACGTCTCCTATGCGACGAAACTCAATAAACTGAAGTTGTTCGTAAAGGCAAAAGAAACTGATAACCACTGACAGCACTCAACACACGCATTCCAGTTTTCTTACGAAAAATCGTGCAACGAGTTTGTCGTTTACGAATGCAGCCTAAGACTCACCTATGAGCTAAATTCGAACTGGAATATTATTATTATTTTTTTAATTAATAGATTTCCTGTTTATGCAGTGCTATTTTGCTTGAAAATATTTTTTTATGTTTCATTATTAAAACTGAAACGACACTCACGTCTCCGTTCTACCATTTTTAATATAGTATGAAGGTTCATAACTATTTATTTTATCATAACATACTTTAAAAACGGCAATTTTTATTTGACTGAAAGTTTTGAGCTACTTTTGTCGTGGGTGCTCCGGGGCTCAAGCACCCACAAAAAAAATTCTGTGGGTGCGGAGCACCCACAGAATTTTTAGTGACAATCCATACTTTGAAGTTCGAAGATAGGGCTAAAAAACCTTTTACGTGTGGTTGCTTTGAATCTCAAGAGCTTACAAAAAATTACTTTGGGTGCTGAGTACCAGCAATGGTGTAAGTATAACCGATACACCCATCACAGTGACGTTCGCAAGGAGGGGTAAAACTTTCCCTCCCCCCCATTCAATTACGCCATTACGTAGTACAAGCATTTTTACAGCTTACGCGGAATTTTTTTTGCATTATTTCAGTACTAAAATACTTTATTTGTTCATTAGTTGTGTGATATTTTTAAAGTTTAAAAGAAACCCTTTATCGAGGCCAAATCTATATATGTGGGTGGGTGCTTCGGCATGGACGCACATACGAGTACTTTAAAGCGTGGAACGGGGGGGGGGTGCGATTTCTTGCATATGTAAGGGAGCAGGCATATGTCGCGCTTTCAAACATTTTAGTACTGAAATAAGGAAAAGACGTTCAGTATGCTATAATAATGTTCACTATACCGACGGCTAGAGCTAGGGGCCCGATCCTCCACCTACTTCCCTATATGAGCACCCATGTCCCTATATGAGCACTTAACGGTGTACTAACGCCACTGATGACGATATGTTCTTTGCAACTGCATGATTCAAAAATAAAATTTTACTGAGTGACGGTTGGTTTTTTTATGTAGTATATCAGATCTCAAGCACCGACAGAAAAGTTTTCGTGGGTGCTGAACACTTGCATATATTTAAAGACAGGACTTAATTTGCATGGGAACTTACAGGAGCTCAGCTCCACTACTTCTTTTTTCTCAATGAATTTTTACACTAAATTTAAAATTTTAATAACTTTCATAATTGTTTCTGTTGATATTAATTTTATTACATTGCATACTATTGCAAAGGTAAGCAAAAATGCACTTAATTAATAGTACAGTAAATTAAGTAACTAATGTTGTAAATTACTATATAACAAATTAGGACTCCAGTAGGTTTTTGGATAGAAATTA
Source organism: Cheiracanthium punctorium (assembly GCA_038373885.1). Taxonomy (NCBI): domain Eukaryota; kingdom Metazoa; phylum Arthropoda; class Arachnida; order Araneae; family Cheiracanthiidae; genus Cheiracanthium; species Cheiracanthium punctorium. The sequence goes on from JAWZYV010013821.1 coordinate 71,146, forward strand.
AACCATGTTTAAAGGTAACTGAATGACAGTTGCTTTTACTTATCGCTGTCGCTAAAAAAAACCAAAAAAACATGAGATTTTGTACATAAATAGAAAAAAAAACTAATTATGTCAAGCACTTCAAAATTTTTAGGATGTCTGTTTACAAGTTGCACTTTACACTGAAATAAACGATAAACCTTTATCATGTACGAAACTTTTAGAAAAATTCTTAAAATCGAAAATGTTGCAGAACGTGTCACTCTTAGAAAAATTTTGCTAATGCAGTTCCATGTTAAGAATTTTTTCTGAAATTTTCATAAAAGGTACCTTTTTCGAATTTATTTCAGTATTTAGTACCGCTTATAAAGAATATCCTAATTTTTTTTTAATCCTTGGTGTATTATCTTATTTTAATTTGTGTACCAAGACCGTGAAGCAGATTTTGTTTCTTTGACATACACTCTTTTGTGATTCGGAATTCGAGTAATTATAATAAAATTCCAATAAGTACCTAAGCACACTGTACTGGCGCCTCTTTCTTGCCGAGGTTGATAAGAATAGCGGAGAACTATGCATCTTTCCAAACAAGTAATATTTTTGTCTACTCAAAAAGAAAGAAAAAAAAAATCATGGAAATCATGGGTATCCGTATGAGTACTAATTTTTTTTTTTTTTTTGGGGGGGGGGGGAGGTCATCTTAAGCTTTCAAACATTTCAGTACGAAAATAATACATAGAAATTCAGTAGGCTATAAAAATGTTTACTATACTGACGATTAGGCGGGTTCAAGGCTCAATTCCCGCTTGCCTTCCTATCTGGGAGCCCATGAAAGCAATGTCTTTCTAGAATTCAAATCTCTTTTACAATGTGAAGTGCGACCGCCCACAGCAGGGATATACAAGATTATCGTCCGGATCCGAAGTCCTAAGTGCCCCAAGAATACCGGCAAATGAAGAATTTGAGACAAAGTCGCTGGCTACAATAAAAAGAAAATTTACACAGGAATGGAAACACTGGAGGTGAAAGCCTTTCCTGAAAATGTTTTCGAATCGTTCTGATGAAACTGCAGCAGGATTCCGAAACGAGTAGGTTTAATCGTTTTTATTGGAAATAGAGAATTCAAGGTCTGTTTACAAGCACCTCTTATATCATGCATTTTGTATGTCCGTGGAACAAAAAAATATGCACATTCATCAAAAAGTGTCTGTGCTTTGGTGTTAATTGGATGAGGCTGGAGCTTATAAGGTATAAAGGTTAGTATCACTTTCTTCTAAAGTCTCAATTTACTTTTCTTATTTTAAAATGCTTTTAGTGTTCAGTTATTTATTGAAAAGGCTGGAACAGATTGTGGTCCACACTAGCATTTCGAGGTGGCTTCCGTTTTATTTTCAGCGAATATTTTGTTCAATTTTTGTCCTTACTTGACAAAGTGGAATTAAGTTTATAGTACTATTTGATTTGATGTAGCCGACAGCTGTTTCTAAAATTATACTGAAATCATGGGCGCATGAACATTCATGACTGAAGTGTATGTCCCTCGTAACTTTGCAAATTTGACGTCTTAGGGGTAGATGGTAAAATATCTCTACTTCAGGATGCTTAAAATCACGTTTTGAGGTTATCACCAAAATAAAATATGATAAATAATACAAAAAATTTCTCTTGAAATATTTAGTCTTTATTTTAGCTTGATTTATTAGGTACGGAATCGTAGCTGCAAATATGAACAACAATTCAAAATATTTTTTTGAATAATTATTAACTCTAAGAGAAACAATGTTTCTTTTTTCTCTGCGTTTTCATTTCTGTTTATATTTAAATACTTTTAGAGGTTTTACCAATCTTTTTTATATGGTTTTACATATATTTCAATATAGAAAACATTGCTTGCACTTATTCATTCTGAGGAATCTATCTAGTTTTATTTTAAAGGTATAATTTTTGCAATTTTTAAAATTTGTTAAAAAAAAAGAATAAGAAAAATGAAAATAGGCAAGGCTTAACTAGAGCTGTTTAGAGAGTACAAAATTGCTAAAAAATTGGGAAATGAAAAGAGTTTAAAAACATACTATACGGATAGCGTTTTTTGAAACTTCTGATTTCAGACAGCGATGAGATAGATTAAACAAGAATAAATTGATCCTAAATTGTTACATTTGAAAACAAAATCACTTTTTTCACAAAATTTCCATTTGCACGAGAAAAATTTGGCTGATTGCAATATTATTGTAGCATAGTTTTCTTTTCTTTTCTTTTTTTTTTTTTTCAATAAACGTTGTAACATTATTTTGCTTTTGCTTTGAAATTTAATCATTAGTTAAACTAATCAGAATTCTTCGCTGAAAGAAAAACCTTAGTGAAAAAGTTAAAAGCGAAAATAGTATAATACACGTCTTTCAGGTCTGATTATTGCAAGGGCAAAAGGGGCATACGAGGCCAGGAATCCTCGAATTTTGACAGAAAATCTGTGTAACACAGGCAAATTTAAGGTAGCTGTAGCATAAGCAGCTTTTTCTGAAAGAGGGGAATTTCATCAGAAATACTTCGTTACTTTGAAAAGAATCTTGATTTTAACTGCTTTGCTGTTATCGTTGCTAAGACGCAACGATGGAGTTTCTAATTCTATGCCCAGCGAAGCAACACGAATAAAAAGAACGGGAGAATTCGTCGTTGTGCCTTTCCAATGATCAGAGCGAACATGTTTAGCATATGTTCAAAAGTGGTTTAAAATCCCTAGAAACTCGACTAAATTTTAGGTTTAATGCTCTCAAGGGAAGCCCCCTCATCACCCCTCCCTTGGATCCGGTACTCAGCAGGGCAGGTTTTCAAGCAAATATTCATAGGGAAAAAAGGGTTTGCTTCTACCACCTTATCTTTTTTCGCTTGCCGACGGGGATGGACCATCCCTTCCACCTTCCCCCTTTCTATGCCACTGCTGCAGACCTATCAAAGGAGAAGAAATTGAGTGTGATCCTGAATAGGGATGAACGCGAAAAATCGAGCTGTCTCGTCACGCAAAACAGTTGTAAAGCTTTGTCTCGTCTCGCAAAATACCTATATCATAATGAAAAATGGACCTGTCTCGTCTCGCAAAGAAACTACAAATGTCTGTCTCGTCCCGTCTCGCATACATCCCTAGTCCTGATCAACCCCCCCCCCTCCCGTTTTAGGGCACCCACAGAAATTTTGTAAAGTCGGCGCCTCTGGCAGGCGATGCTCCAGAAGAACAATCGTCTTTCTTCAGGATTGCATCTGCTCTGCTCAGACATCATTGTAGCTGCACGTCCGACCCAAAGTATGGTGTTTAGTGCAAGTGATGAAGCACAGAGAAATTTTTTTTTTTTTTTTTTAAATTCTCATCCTTCTACGGAGTTGCGTCTAACGTCTGCCTTCCGCACCTACCATTTCTTTTCGATTACGATATTACGAATCTGAGAGGTGGCTCCATATTCTGTCACTAGCTACCAATAATTAGTAGTAACAACAACAACGTAAAAGATTTTACGTAAATTTTGAGGTAAATTTCATTAAAATTAGTTTTAAAAATGAATGCTCCTCCAACTTTTGAAGCATTTTTGTTGTTTGATGGCGAAAAAAAGTAAGTAATTTCTTCAATACTAAGTTTGCTGTTAATTATCTTCTATTTATTTGATATTTATTCAGTGTGTTGCTGTAAGGAAAATGTGCTGTATCGGATTGAATGTTTGTTTAAAAATAGTCCATTTTCTCCGATATTTTAATGAACTTTTTTTTTTCGATTATGACCTTTATACTGATGGACATAAGGTTATTTGTATAGAAAACCATCTATTTTAAGTTTATTTTTTCTAACCTGAAGTAACTTTTCTATATTTACTCTGCTAGTGTGCCCCCCCCCCCCCCCCCCCCCCCCCAAAATACCCCGTTATGCTACGCTTATGATGTTGAAACATTATACAGGGTGTCCCGTGACTATTAATACAAATTTTAAGGGAGGTAGGGCGCATTAAAGGCTTGCAGGGGCCGGAAAATTATGGCCCGACAGGATCCCGAGGATTCCTGTATTTGTAAACCTGCCCAGAGCCCGTAAACATCACGGCTCGATTCGGCCCACAATTGCGGGGTAAAAATTAGAAATTTTAAGTCTTTATTAAATTAAAATTTTTGCCACGCCACTACTAGTAAATAGTTTTTTTTTATGTTCTCGAGCTTTGCGCTTGGCAAGCAAGGCCTGCATGTACCTCCATTGATCTTCGAGACTTTCACCACAAGCGGCTATCTCAGTCTTCTAGTACCCTAATGGTACAAAATAATAAGATAGAAAAAGAAAGAAGGGGGTGGGAAGGAATAAAGCTTAAGAAATTAATTAAGTTCAACTAAAATGAAAAGGAGAAAGGAAAGCCATGTGCAGACATGGCTGCTGTCCAATCCTGATACTGGTAAATCATATGCTAAAGGAAAACAGACGTTTATGACTAGAGTTTCCAACTGTCCCGTGAAAGGTGGGACATCCAGTTTCTAGGGCTTTAGAGGACATGTTCCACAAAAGGTGTGTACAGGATGCCAAATGTACTGTTTTTAGCATGTTTTTTTAATAGAATAAGCAATTTAAAAATTTTATAAATTATACTGATCTCAGAAGAGATTTATTTGGTAAAATCATACAAGCCGGTGTGCACCCCATCTAAACATGGCGACAGCCGCTGGAGCTTGGCAACCGGCAAGCTCCAGCGACTGTCACCAACCATTTTGCACGATCAGCAAAGTCAAAGTATTTTAACACATTAAAATTGCACATATATTCCACTTACAAAAACATTAAAACAAAATACAACGTCCATATTTAACCAAAAGAACATCTGCAAATTCAGTAACAGGCAATTTAAAATGAGAAAACAGTGGACCATTTTTAACTAAAAAAACCACAGTGGATTCAGCAACCTAGTTGTACAGCTATGTAAACTATGCAACCAGTGGACCGTTTTTAACTAAAAAACCCTCAGTGGATTCAGCAACCTAGTTGTACAGCTATGTAAACTATGCAACCAGTGGACCGTTTTTAACTAAAAAAACCTCAGTGGATTCAGCAACCTAGTTGTACAGCTATGTAAACTATGCAACCAGTGGACCGTTTTTAACTAAAAAAAACTCAGTGGATTCAGCAACCTAGTTGTACAGCTATGTAAACTATGCAACCAGTGGACCGTTTTTAACTAAAAAAAGCTCAGTGGATTCAGCAACCTAGTTGTACAGCTATGTAAACTATGCAACCAGTGGACCGTTTTTAACTAAAAAAACCTCAGTGGATTCAGCAACCTAGTTGTACAGCTATGTAAACAACGCAACCAGTGGACTGTTTTTAACTAAAAAAACAACAGTGAATTAAGCAACCTAGTTGTACAGCTAAAGTAAACTGGGCAAACACTGGCCCGTTTTTAACTCAAAAAAACATCGGTGGATTAAACAACCTAGTTGTACACCTCTTATAAAGTCAGTATGATTAGGATAGCACATAAATAGCACTTACGAAAACATAAACACATCAAATATCAATTTAAAATTCACATTAAAAACCTTAAACATTGCGAAGATTCGTTAAAAAAAGAGCACTTACCTTTATTTATTTATTTTTTTTTTTTGTAAATAACCACTCAAAAATGTCCCCAACACCCACCGGCTTATAACGTAACACCAGCATGCTTTCTTTTATTTAGCTTTATATTCACACAATATTTCTAACAAACACACACAAATTCTTTTATTTAGCTTTATATTCACACTATATTTCTATCAAACACACACAAATTCTTTTCATATATTAACATAACACATTTAATTCCCTTCCATCAATAACAGAAACAATTTCAAATTCCCAAACCTAACGAAACACGTATGCTAATAGCTCAGGCCGAATACCGAATATTCAGCAGCTGAATATTAATTTTTATAAAATTTCATTTTAATTATAAATAAAATATCACTTTTGAATTTTGTAATTAAATACTAAATAAAGACTAATTAAAATTCATTTTATATTATTTGTAGGTTTGAGTTTTATGAGGGGTTATGCGTTTTAATGAATTTTGGAGTTTTTTTATATTTTAATAAAATTTCATAATAAAATCATGCCACATATTTTCTTTTAAAGATTAATCTGTTAAAATTTATCATTCATGAGTTTCCTGCGGTTTTGCTTATTGTAAGATTACTGGATTTTTGGCTTCTCCCTTTCAGATCGACTAATTCCACTGTTTGGCAGGAAAAATTTTGTTGAGTATGCTTTAGCATTTTAATTTCAATCCTTTTCATCTGTCTTGAGAACAAAAATTTTTCCTTTAGTAGGTATATGCTTATTTGAACCTCCAATGTTATTAGAGTAAAAATTTATTATTATTTCAACTTATTTTTTTTTTATGCTTTTTTTTTTAAAGAGGTCAGGTTGTTGAAGAGGTCATGTTCAATTAGGTGTCATTTCACATACAACTGCTTTTTTAAATGAAAGTTATTAAATTAAACTTTAATTCTTTTCCTTATAGAAATGCACCTTAAATTTGAGTTAAGTGTGTATGTTATGTAAATATTTTTTTAATATTTCAGTGTTTTCATTATAGGAAAAAAATGGGTGAGAATTTCTCACCTTTCCCCCAAAACCGAGTGAGATTTTAAAAAATAGGTGAGAATTTCTCACTACAGATGTGAGTTGGGTAAATATCCAGTGGGTACGGTATAAATAAATGGGTAGTACTTATTCTTACCAACATCATATAAACATCCAAAATCAGGGTATTTATGAATTTTAGTTATTTTTATAGCATGTAACTGGTCCTCCAAGTCTGTAAGTCAGGCCTAGTTACATGGAATAAAAAGGAAACTGCGAGAATTTTGTGTATATATAATCACTTTATGCGACTTTAAAAGAAAAGGGGGGGGGGGTGTCCAAATCTTCTGAAATGCAAGAATTTTGCGCAGAAAGAAACCGATTTGTAGGGTGCACAAATTTCTCGCAGTAATAATTCTTTAATGTGAGAAAGAAGAAAAAAAAAAAAAAGTGAGATTCTCGCGTTCTTGCGCTGTAGTGAAAACACTGTATTTTATTCTATTTAAAATACATAAATTGTTAAAACTTAAAAGATGCCTCATGATTTGATAAAGCATTAAAAATGATATTTTAATGCTGTTTAGTAAAAATTAGTAAGTGTTTTTTGAGTACTATTTGGCAAACACAATTAAAAATGATGTTCTCATTGGCAAAAATCATGAAAATTGTTGTTCATGCTCTGTTTTACACATCAGGTATTACAAAAGTTGGCAAGTATAAAATATAAATTAGAAAGTAGAGCTGTAAGAAACCGCATATATTCGTTACTGAGATGCGGATAATCACTCACTCGAAGTAACGAATTGCTACTTTACGGTTGATATCTGTACTGCACGCTTTCAGATCGAGCAGCATTCGAACTTCGAATGCAAGGGGAAAAACGAGTTCTGGTAATCGAGTACTAATATCTTCTGTTATTTGTTACTGGATATCGGTATTTGAGTAGCAGTAGCAATATGCTCTGCTTTCGTTATTGACTACTAAGGGGGTTGCATTTCGCATGTGTCGAATGGTCTCGTTTGGATGAGGTTTGAAAGATCCGTATGTCTTGTTTTCATTACTGATGATGCAATATCGGATAGATACAGTATCTGCTGCTCTATTATGGTATGGCATGTATGGTATATAGTATGTTATGCGTGGGTGCCAATATCAGATATTTTTTTGGGGGGAGAAAGGGGGTGTTCTTGCAATTGTAGAGCAATATCGACAAGAATAGAAGCACGTTAGTGCAGTGAGGGGGTGCTCTTGCTTTCTGATATTTTAGTACTACATAGTGGTGTAATCAGGATTATTTTTCAGGGTGGTCCCGAAGGATTGAGAACTTATTTTTTTTTTTTTTAAATGCTTGAGCTAGAACCGAAATATGAGTAATAAATAACAAGTTATTTAAGTAAACCTTAAAAAAATATTTTTATAAAGTAAGCGAATTCACACATTTTTATTATTTAAAATATTATTTAAAAAAAAAAAAAAGGTAAAATCATACAAGCCGGTGCCCACCCCATGTAAACATGGCGACAGTCGCCATGTTTACTAGTCATTCTAGGCAACCAGTGGTCCGTTTTTAACTAAAAAAACCCCAGTGGATTCAGCAACCTAGTTGTACAGCTATCTAAACTAGGCAACCAGTGGTCTGTTTTTAACTAAAAAAACCTCAGTGGATTCAGCAACCTAGTTGTACAGCTATCTAAACTAGGCAACCAGTGGTCCGTTTTTAACTAAAAAAACCTCAGTGGATTCAGCAACCTAGCTGTACAGCTATCTAAACTAGGCAACCAGTGGCCCGTTTTTAACTAAAAAAACCTCAGTGGATTCAGCAACCTAGCTGTACAGCTATCTAAACTAGGCAACCAGTGGCCCGTTTTTAACTAAAAAAACCTCAGTGGATTCAGCAACCTAGCTGTACAGCTATCTAAACTAGGCAACCAGTGGCCCGTTTTTAACTAAAAAAACCTCAGTGGATTCAGCAACCTAGTTGTACAGCTATGTAAACTACGCAACCAGTGGACCGTTTTTAACTAAAAAAAAACAACAACAGTGAACTAAGCAACCTAGTTGTACAGCTAATGTAAACTGGGCAAACACTGGCCCGTTTTCAACTCAAAAAAACATCGGTGGATTAAACAACCTAGTTGTACACCTCTTATAAAGTCAGTATGATTAGAATAGCACGTAAATAGCACTTACGAAAACATAAACACTTCAAATATCAATTTAAAATTCACATTAAAAACCTTAAACATCGAAAGATTCGTTAAAAAAGAACACTTACCTCTATTTTTTTGGTAAATAACCGCTCAGAAATGTCCCCAACACCCACCGGCTTATAACGTACTATATTTCTAACAAACACCCACAAATTCTTTTCTTATATTAACATAACACATTTCATTCCCTTCCATCAATAACGCAAACAATTTCAAATTCCCAAACCTGACGAAACACGTATTCTTTATGGTTGCCAGTCACAACTACCACCGGCAGTTGGCGGTGCATCGCTCACTCTCGCGTCAGATTCGCCAATGATTTGTAAACAAACCATTGACATGTAAACAAGGCACCGTATACGGAATATAGTCCAAAAAAAAATTCCCGGTTCCCTCTTGAAATTTTTGTTTCGAGAGGGAACCGGGGATTTCTATGTCCACCCCTGGGTACGCCACTGATATTAAAATAATTCAAAAAAGTTCAGCATGTTTTTAAAATGTTGACGTCTAAGGGGGAGGGGGGTGATTTGACCCCCATCTTTTAAGAATCCGCACTCAGAAGCAACACTAGGCACAAGATTTTCCGTTATACCTTTTAAGGTGAGAATGAACAGGTTAAACCAGCATTCAGAATTAAAACAGGGGAAGGGAGCCTATGGGGGGGAGAGCATGTTTTTGGGAGATTTCTGTGGGCACTATCTGAGTTCTTCGGATAATTTAACATTGTATAAAACAATGCATTTGTGTAAAAACATCTATTAATCAGAGAAAATAAGCTCTAAGTACAACTCTTACGCTTTAAAGTAAAAAAATAATGTATAATATTTTTATTTGTTTTTAAACCAAAAAAAAAAATGTAATTGTATGTAGTATTTTAAACATTCGTAATCGTACGTAATGCTATGTACAGTGGCGTAGCCAGGATTTTATTTCAGGAGGGTGTGTGTGTGTATATCAAATTGCTTACCAAGTTTCAGTTGTAAATAAATATCACATTGTAAGGTAAGTAAAGGGTCAGATTTAGGAAAGGAGGGCTGCGCCCCCCCCCTCTAGATACGCGCTATAAGACTTGTTTCTCGCGTTCGAACTAGTACCGAATACTTAGTAACCGGTAGTGAGTTTAGAGTAACGAATACATACCGAGTATTAATATTTTCGTTACTTTTACAGCACTATTAGAAAGCATTATTTTGTTTTGATGTCAATTGGTCTGACCAATTGTAAAATAGAAAAGAAAATTTCACAGGTTGGAAGGATGCACTCTTTTATAAGATGAAACTTAGTAACACTCTTTTATTTTTAAAATTACTTATGTCCATCAAGTCTTAAAGGTTTCTACTAAAAATTTTTCAAAGTTAATTTTTAGTGTTGTATAAAATCACACATCACACATCAAATGCAGTATACATGTCACAAATAAAGAATATAACTCTTGTATTTGTATAATCCATTTGTGTAACAATTAGTAATAATGTACCAAATAGTAATGGCAACTAAGATTTTTCTGTTTAATCTGCAAAATTTCATACTGATCAATTGAACACTGTAAATGACTAATTTTCTGTTTTATGTACATGATGATTACGGAACCTTTGTTTTGCAAGAATTTTTCTGTTTAATGAGATTTTCAGATAGTTGTATGCAGTAGTTTTTATGTTTAAGTAAAACCGAGTAAATTATAGTCTCATTATTTGGTTTTAAATTTAATCTCTTTTCTTTTCTTTTCTTCTTTTTTTTTTTTAATTTTATCTTTATCATTTCAAATTTAGAATCACCATGGAAAAGGATACTAAAGTTACAAATGCAGCAATTTTTACTGTGAATAAGGAAGATCACACCCTTGCAAATTTAATTAGGAAGTAAGTGTTTTAAAAGATTTTAATTTCACTTTTTTTTTTTTGTGTGTGTGTGTGTGTGCTATGACTACTACATCATTCTGATTTATGATCGTGAATGTGAGAAATGTGTTAAACTTGTATCTCCAAAGAAAATGAAATGTTGTACACTTGAAAGATCCGTAAGATCCGTTTTAAAATTTAGTGTCTTTTTTTAAAGACGTTTGTGAATTTTTGTATGATAATATGAAAGAATGATCAGCTGATGAGAGCAAATACAATTACTGAAGTTAACTGAAATTTTCTACTTTTTAAAATGTTGATTACTGCTTATTTCAAAATACTGGAAAATGATTTGTGATCTCAGTTTTAAGTTCTTCTGTTGTGAGTGTGTGAACATTTTTGTTTTTAAGGAGGGGGAGGGGGAATAATAATTAACCCTGTCATTCACATAGCATGGCTAAAAACTTTGATTGGTTTGGGGGTATTATGTAGTTCAAAAGTAAAGTACCTTTTTAATTTTTAACACCTTTTGTTTCAGAAACTAAAGTTTTTAAAAAAGCACATGCCTCTACTTGCTCTTCCTTCATACTCAACATGTAACACAAATATACAGTTTATGAATTTATGTTTCTTATACCCTTAAAGAAACTGTTCTGTTCTCTTCAATTTATAATTTTATACTTCAATTCATTAGGAACTTATCCCAGATATGTTTCTAGTATAGAATTAATTCAAAGAAATTAACAATCTGGTACTTGCATTTCAAAGTGTTAGACCTTGAATGACCATAAAGTGCTTCAGTACAAATGCAGTGTTTTGTGGTATAGGAATATATGCTCTATAGGTCTATAGGGTGTCCCCCAAAAAAACATTGACCTAAGCTTTTATTCCTTAAATATTGATCATAGACATATACAATAATTTTTGCATGTCTTCTGTACAAAAGAATTCTCAATTATTAAATATGCTCCATGCATTAATTAAGTGAGGTACAGAATTTGAGCATAGTGCCAAAGAAATAAAACTAAATATATGCTGACTTAAATAATGTTTCAATGGCTCTTGAAGGAGTCAGAGGATCTTGTTTAAGGGATTGTACACAAATTATGAAAGAAAACAATAATTGCATACTTTTGTTGATTGAATATAATCCTTTTTGTGATAGATAACTGGAGCTTTTTCATTGCCTAATTAATGACGAGGCTTATTTTATTTATTGTGAAATTTTAGTATGGGGACACTAGAATTTAAATTTTGTATTTGATTTAATCTCCTGACAACTGTAAATGATTTAATAAAATTCTGTACCTTTTTTAATGTAACCAATATATTTAAGGAAATGTAATCAATATATTTAAGGAATAAAAACTAGGTCAGTGTTTTTGAAACACCCCATATGGTCATAAGTTATTCCAGCTGTGCATATGCTTGTTCATTTGTGTTTGTGGATGCATTTCTTTTGTGTGAGCCATCAGTAATGCAGTGTATAGAAACTATCACTATTCAGACCTCGGTTCAAATTAACCAAGAAAGAGAAAATGCTGCAAAAATAATGCTCGTTTGGTTTAACATCCTATAATAACAGGCATATGACATACTAAAAACAAGATCTTTATTACTTTATAGAGTTGCTAAAGGCACATGAAAATTTTGATGATACCTTTCCATCTCAAAAGCAGCTTTATGTAATTTTAGCAGTGAAAAATGCTTCTTAATAGCATTTTTCAATGCACTTAAATTTGGTCATCTGCTTCTGACAGCATTGGGTATTACCATATTTTTTTCATGGCTGGCAACAGAAAATTATCAAATAATTAGCTGGAGAAAAACTGTGAATCTGGAGAGGGCTGCAAGAAGGTTACATGCAGGATGCTGACAGGGCACATACACCAGGCATTCGCTGTGTAAGGAAGCGCACCAAAATTAATTATGGTTCCATAGCTGTTTGGTTGTACCACCATTGTTTGGAAGTACAGAAATTTTATTCTTTCCCTGTCTGTGCAGGCAGTATGAATATGAGAAATCGGTAAATCTTTCTTAACACGTTGACTGCCAATCATGTGCTAGTGCGTGAAGTGGCATCATCAGCAAAGAGCCAATCACGCGCTCGCGCGTGATGTGGGGTGATGTCTCAGTAGCCAGTCACGCACTGGCGTGGGAAAATCCTTCACTGATTATTCTTTCTCCTGTTCATTTGGCATTGCATGCAGTGTGTTTCTGATGGTATTGGCATGGGGTAATAATTAGAAAGTACTTATAAATAATTGTGGTTTTGAAATTAATATTTTATTTTTTATTGAAAAGAAAAAAATCTTGCGATATGAGTTGTTCAGATGATAGCGAAGGGCCTTCGCGTCCCAAAAGAAGGAAAATTCAAAATAATAACAAACAAAGAAAGATAATTTAACGAAGAAATAATAACAAATAATAATAAACGAAGAAATAATAACAAATGAAGAAATAGTAAATTTGTTGGCTGAATTATCAGACGAGTACCCGAGTGATTTCAGTTATAATAGTGACAGTTACGAGGAATTTTTTCCTCCCACTCATGCCCATGATATTTCGGATTCGGATGATGATGATGAAGAAGATGGAATCGTGCAAGAGGCTGCATATCAGCAAGATGATTCAGCTATGGTGGAAAACATAGTTTGGGAGAATGCTTCAACATCTATGAAACAATTCCCTTTCATGAAATATGAGTGTTTGCTCCAACCTGTTTCAGGTAAGAGTCCTATAGATTTCTTTTGTCATTTTCTCACCGACGATATCTTGGAGAAAATAGTTGCTGAAACGAATGATTATGTTCAGAAAGTACTTTTGCATTGTGAAAAAAAGAAATGTTCTCGCATCAATGATTGGAAGGACACCACAAAAGAGGAACTCTTGATATTTGTCATGTAATTGATGATAATTGTCATGTAACTCATGATAATTTGACATGTAGTGCCCATCATGCGCTGGCACGTAATTGTAAAATTCTCCAATGAAAGGCTTAAATAATACTTAGGTATCACATATTTATCTTTTATTACTATTTTTAAATCATATTTCTTACAATAAGTATGCTGGCATCTGGGTACAATCTACTTCCATGTGAGGGCATTAACTATCAATCTAACTCTAAGTGACTGGCAGTCAATGTGTTAAAAGGTGAAACCTGAAGTATATACTCATAAGGTAATGCATGCACTTCTGTGACACTTAGCCAAAAGATTGATACTAAATTTTTTATTTAGTGGGCTGGTAGCAACTACTAATTTTGACTTTATCCTTCTCACAAAGAATTTAGTTAAAGTAAAAATTTTGCATTCTCTAACTCTCCAGCCAAGATTCAGTTGTTAGTGCATTTAACCACTTGCAACCCAGAAAGCTTTTTTTTCAAGTACATCTATATATACCAGTGCTTAGTGTAAATTTATTTAATTAGTTTCAAACTAGTGAGTGACAGGTCTAGCATAACTAGATGTCTCTTCCAGAGAAGGAAAAATTGGTACTTTTCCGTTAGTCGGGCACAAGCAAAAAATTGCCAAATAATGTAGAATTCTGCCAAATTTCTTACAACCAACTGTATTGGATATGAATCATAATATAGTTGCAGATTGGAACAACTACTTAAGAGAAGTTTGTGTAGAAGTATTAATGGAACGTGAGAAAAAAAAATCGGTGATACTAAAAAAATAGTTGAGATAGATGAGAGCTTATTACATTGATGTGGAGACGAAGAGTAAACGATCCATTGAGCAAATTCTCAAAGACATGACCATATTCTGGAAAAACCAGTAATCATAGCATTCTTTTTTGGGCAAAACTGTTTTGTTTACAATTCATTAATATTTGTTCATAGTTGAACTTGTTTTGCTTACTATTAATTAATATTTGTTTAAAGTTGAACGTTTTAGACTTTTATTCCATTGACTGTTTTGTCATTCGCTTTGCTTGGCGACTTGGCTCGTGAACACCCCCACACCCCGAGTAATGGAAAAGTACCGAAAAACCTTACCAGAAAGTGAAAAATGGCTTCTCGGATATGAGTAAAACGGCATACATGCTGCACATCTGGTAGTTCAAAGGTTAAGAAACAGATAAGAAATTAAATAAGATAAAAGAAATTTTAAATTGTCTTTTATCACATGAACTAGAAATCATTTGTTGTAGAATATGTTCTCTTATGAGCTATGCTTGTATGTACTTTCATATAAGTAAATGAAAATATAAATGTTTCTTAAGAATTTTTGTAGTAAAAAAAAAAAAAAAAAAGTTAACAAGCAAATTTCTCAAAACCTGCAAAAAATGTGCTATGCAACATAATGCAAAAGCATGATATTTAAATTCAAGATAAAAACAATATATAAATAAGTTGTAGCTGTTCATGAGCTAAATATCAGTTGGTTTTTCAGACTTTTTCACAAACTACATAAAACAATTTCAGTTTTAATACTTACAACAGTTTGATATGTTTTAAAGTTATTTATAGTTTTAATGGTGATGTTGTGATGATATTATTAATTCTTTGCACATATTTTATAACTGTATTCTGTCTTTTTAGTCAGCTGTTGAAAGATCCCAATGTTCTGTTTGCTGGCTATAAAAATCCACATCCTCTGGAATACAAGTTTCTTCTACGAGTTCAGACTGTTACTGAGTATTCTCCCCAGGAAGCTTTAACAAATGCTATTACTGATCTTATTAGTGAATTGTCTCTTCTCGAGGAGCGTTTCAGGGTTAGTTTCTTGTTTTTATATTAAAAATAGTATCCTTGTTGGAAATACTCAACCCTGCATATTTAGTAACTGTCATTGAAATTTGTAACAAATTTTCTGTCATACATATCTTACCACAATCTGTTTTTCACATCACTGGTTTCTTTGCATCTTCTGCTTCATGGCATGGTTCCTTTTATTTAATAGTCCCACAATGTTTGTGAACTAAGGCATTTTATTGATTTACTTTTTTTTTTCTGTTTCCTCAATGTTTCTTGAAACAATCTGGTAAGTTGCATGGAGTTAAAAATGTTATACAGAGAAGCAGACACACACACACACACACACACACACATATATATATATATATATATCTCCAACCACTGTATGGCATTGTGTTATAAGCTATATGTAATTTAATTATTAATCAGTTCTCAAATATAGGGTTTACATATAGGAAAAGTCTGGTAAATAGATTTTGATTTTCAATTTTACATTAGAAATTTTCATAATGAATTTAAAATGGGCTAGATGGAAAATTATTATGTAAGAGAGAAAAAACATAAGTTTAACATTTTGGAAAGGCCCTAATTTAATCTACAGCAGTGGTCGCCAAATGTATAAAAGCTTCTAAGCTACTCTAACATTTTTTAATGTTACTGTGAGCTAGCTACCAATCAAAAGAACTACAAAAAAAAAAAAAAAAAAAAAAACCTTGTTTGTTACTTATAAATTAAATTTACATTTCTGCTAAATGGAAAATTAATTTTAACTATATTGTATATAACAAAAGGAAACAAAAATATGTATAACATAAGAAACAGTAGTAATCTCAGAATCAATTGGAATATTGCTCTTGCTTTGCACACTTGTCAGAGTTTTGGCTAGTAAATAATGCTTTTTACCACTGTCGGAATTTTTATGTGAAGAGTTAGTTTAGTTTTGGCAATTAAAATATTTTTCCTTTTAAACTGCATTAAATAGAACTCACAAAAGCAGTTTAGAAATCTCGGCATACTTGGCTTTACAGAAGTATTTTAGAGAATAAAATATTATTTGTTGTTTTGGCTTGCATATGAAGATTTAGTTTACTTTTGGCAAGCAACTTTTTTTCCCCCTAAATATATTCTTCTAAACATTATAATATTGTATAAAGTATATGCATTTTTTAAAATATAAAGTATAGTTGGACAAGCAATACTTACATTGCTTATATGGACTGCATGCCACTAGAACTGCAACCCCTCCTAATTTTACTCCAATATTATCAACAGCTCATTCAATATAATAAGTCTTTCGTAATTTAATTTTTTTTAAAATACTTGAATAAGTTTTATAATCTTTTAATGTAATATCAGTAGCCATCTGTTAGGAGGAAAATGATGATTCTTTCCATGCATGGAGAGTTTTTTTTTTTTTTTCTTACTTTAAATCCTGTGTGGTTCTTTTTAATAATTCTCCTACTTCATAGCTAATGGTTTGAAGACGGTCATGTGCCTGCCACAAAATTATGCCAAAAGTCATGAAACTTTTTGACTTTGGTGATATGTAGTTATTTTCAATATTTGGCAAAAAATCGAAAAGTCCTAATTAGATAAAAATTAAGGTTTGGCAGTTTCAATGAGAATTTTAAAGATTCCTATCTCATGCTCAAATTAATTGATTTACAAGCAACAAAATTGCAAACTTTATTTTTTATTATTATTATTATTTTTTTTAACATGTGGGACATTAATTTTATACTGCTGAACATTAGAAGAACAAATCCCTGGTTCTCTGTGTTTGCTTGATATGGGTATGTTGTATAAGAGAAATATTAGAAGGGTGTAGATTCAAAACTTTTTCCACTTACCACAAAGTTGCTTCTTAGTTTGTAGAAAAAAGTAAAGTTATCAACAAACATGACATTAGCATAATTAAAAAAAAAAAAAAAAAAAAATGTATTTGTGGTCATAGCAACCTCTTGCACATAGTCTTAAACCTGTAATAATTCTGGTAAAGCTAGAATTTAAATTTAAATATGGAAAATGTGATTTTTGCAAACAATGAGAATGTAAGTTTTCCATTTACTCTCTTCATTAATACTTTTATTAATTATTTGAATAGTGCATGAAACTGTATTATTTTAAACCCAACTCAGGATTTTAAATTGAGTTTGCCATAAATTATAGAGGCACAATAATGGAATTCCTTTGTCATTGTATAGCTCTCAATGATATACAGTATTTTTGCTGTTACTTTGAAAACATAATATTAAGCTCTCTAAAATAGTCAATTAGCAATTATAGAACAGGATTAAGTAGGTACAGTTCAATTATGAGTGCCTGTTGTTTTAATACTCACAACGGACTAATAGTGCTGATCTGCATATATTTCTCACCAAATGTATAGTATAGTGTATAAAAGTTCTACAGATTAGTGTTTAATGTTATATTTCTACCTAATTAAAAATTAAATTTTACTGCACATTTATATAAAAATTGTATGCTTAGGTAAAAATGATTTTCTTCTCTAAAGAGGACATCCATAGAATTAAAATACTTTAATGATATCAATCTGGTGTATTTATTATTTTATGAATGTTAAGTAATGTTATCATTTTCAATATTTTTATATTACATTATTTATATATTAGGTATGTGCTTATTGCATAAAATGCCAATGTAAGCACTATCCCGTTTCCTTTCCCTAAGTACTTTTGTTTAAAAAAGGAATTTTAGTTCACTAATCAATGTGGGATTAGCTTTAAACTGGTGATTCAGGGTATTGACTTTGTATTGTATCATTAAAATTATTTTTAAAACAATTATTTTCATTGCTTCAACAACAATCATCTGTATCATCATAGCTACTTTTTGAATATTTTTGTTTTGTCTTTAGGAAGCTCTGAGAGAGAAACAAGAAGGTTTGGACTAAAGAAGATTTTTCTGTCGTTGTATTTATTTATGTATATTTTTGTCTTGTTTTAAATAAAGTTTTTAAAAGCTACTGTGTGTGTGTGTGTGTGAAATGTACAAAATTAAAGGTTGTTAGCATTTTTTTTTTTTATGTTCCTTAATAAACTATTTTTCTTTTTGTAAACTATAGAAGGAGAATTCATAATTAGTATCAAATTTCTAACTTTGGATTCATGTATAATGCACTTATGCATTTTATGGTTCACTAATTGATTAGTTTGTGTTCATTGGCCATAAGTTTTAACGTTAAGGATTAAGCAGTGTTAATTAAAATCATGGCTACATTTATCAGAATATTCTCCATTTTTTTTTTTAATGAAAGTTATTTAAAGTATTGACATAACTAATGTATTTAAGATTGGATTATGTTATTTATCTTACATAGTAGATCAGTACTATAAAACTGCACTTAGATTGTTCTATAATTTATATACCCCTTTATTAATTATTTTCTAAGGAGCTAAAGAATCTCTGGTCTGTACACAGTTGCATAAATGTATAATAAAACATTAGCTTTATTTTAAAAAAAGTTCCCAAGTTTTAGCTTTAGCAGTATGTAGAAATGCATTTGCTTTTATAAATGTTATATTTTCCTTTCAAAGGTGTAAAAAGTATATTGCTTGAAGGAATGAAAATGGAAGTGTGTTTAACACAATTTTTGTTTACCATTTTAACTTGTTAATTTTCATTAATTTTAATGCTGTACTCTTAATGAAAATTGAGAAGTTTCAAAAGTTCTATTTTTGAACTTGTAACTAGATCTTTAAAAACAAAAATTATTTTCTTAGAATTGTCAGTCTAAAAGATTTATATGTAGTCAATCTTGATAAAATATATCAATATGAATCACCCAATAAACGATTTCATTTATATTAAAAAACTAGATATTTGTAAGGGGGAATCTTTTTGACAATGTTATGTATCAGTGTCATATTTTGTAATTTGCATAGACGATCATTACTCATTTTTAGACAAAAAAGAAAGTTTTTTATTTGTATAATAAATTGTATATAATTTATTCTTTTACATGAATGATTGCACACGATACACATAAAAAGAAAGTCACAAAAAATATATAACTACATTTATAAATCTTTTTTATAAAACTTGCGAATGTAATTGTGAAATATTAGACCAATAAATAATAATAAATTTTTACATTTAAATTATTTTCTGATAACATAATTCATAGTTTATAAATTTGTAATAAGTATAGAATACTAGAATTTTAAATTTTGATGATGATTTCGTACATTATATATGTGTTTACTTGGATATTGAAAAACTTTACAAGTATTCATCAGTGAAATTATTTTGAGGGCTCAACTCAGTTATGTTGCACAAAATTGAAGGTTAACCAGACCTAAAGTTTTTTTTTTTTTTTTTTTAACCATCTTACATTTGTTAATATTACATTAAAATTACTTGCTAATTTGATTTCTACTAAGTAAAAATAAAATCTTGCAAAAGAATATGGGTGTAAAATACTTTATGATAAAAACAGGTACCTTTAAAACCTATAAGTTTAAAATTTCACACAGACGTGCTTTTCGATCGCCATTTCTGACACACATTGTTATTGTCTGTTCAAAACTGGCAGGGGTCAATCCAGGATTTTTTCTTCCAGGGATCCATTTTTGTGAAAGCCATCTATTTTTATGAATTGTCATACCAGTTTTTGTAAAAATCACTTTTTTTAAAAAAAAAAAAAATAACAAATATTTAAAGATAGGATAAAACAACAATGAAGGTTTGTTTTAATCCATTGTATTTTTGTGAGGGGCCACAAAACAGACCCAAATTTTATCTGTATGGATCCCTGACAGGCAATGACTATGGTTTTGAATAGTGATTGAAAAGCATTTCCACACAAAATTTTAAATATATGTTTTAAAGATAGTTGGCTTTTATCATTTAAAAAAAACTCTTTCATGTTTTATATGTACATTTAAAAGTTTCCAAAAATGATGATATAAAGGTAAAGGGTATTATTTCAGCAATATTCCATTCAATTTCATTATATGCAAACAGTAAATTTTTTTTTTTTTTACTTTGCACTTCATGTATTAGATCTTCATCTATTAGGCATAATCGAATGTAATCATTAATATATTAAGTTTGTCTTCGAATTTTCACTAGGTATTTTTTCTGTTTTTAATTAAATAGTTAAGTATCCTTTTGTGAAAAGTATTGCATAATGAACATGTTGTATAGGTATTTATTTATTGCTTCATGTTAATTATTCTAGTAAAGTTTCTGTGGGCATAAAAAAAAAAGTGCCCACAATTACTACTGTGGGCGATTACCAAGGCCATACCCAGAGGGTCCGGTCCCCCCCTCCCCCCAAAATTAAAAATTTTGTTAATAAAGCAATAATAATGAAGCCTTTTTCACCTTTTGACCCCCCGAAATTTTTTTCTGGGTACAGCCCTGGCGATTACTACTATTTTTATGAGTAAAAGGCATTACACAAAATTAAATGGAATATTGTTGAAATGCCCTTTATTTTATAAATGGGAAAAATAAATGATATTTAATTTTAATGGGTATTTTAAAAAGCCCAAATTTTGCCATAATAACAATGATAAAACTTTGAATTTATAATTTTTTTTTTACCAGTCAAAATCCAAAATTTAAAGCCAGTTTTAAAAAATAACACACACACACAAATAAAAAAAATCTTTCATATTGTTGATACAAGTGTTTCGAGGTTCCATTAACTAAATGCCTATGCTTCATTACAGCCTTGTTCACATTCACTTGACATAATAGGTTGTAAATAGATTTTATACCCAGGTACAATATTCATGGATTACATTGCAAGGTGGCGACAGATCTGGGAAATCACTTGAAAAATCGGGGTACTTTATCATCTGGAAATATCAGGAAATTTTGTTAAATACCCAAAAAGCAAAGAACTTTCATTTTCGCCCCATGAACAAAACCGTTTTTAGTTGTGGATCAGCGTCTAGAACTAATACCTAGAAATATGAATGCATATTCAGGTAATATAGGCACTATAAGAGTCGGCGTCAAGCCGAGGAAATTTGGCATCCTTGGCAAAGGATTTCAACAGCGGCTCGTTAAAACAAAATTTTTTTAACGCTGGCTGGACAAGAACACCTCCCTTCCCCCCCCTAGTTAGGCCACTAACCCTGTTGTGGTTAATTAGATAATGGTTCTCATCTGGTCAAGGTACAAAAATGGTAATGCTGGTCACCCTATTCCCCCCCCCCTGTGCATTTCTCGTTGTCGTGGTGTAACCGTAATTGGTGTACAGGGCAAAAACCTCCAGTTATGTCACTGTCTCGTTGGTTAAAGGATATTAACCTGGGCTGACTGACCCTCAAATTTTGGTATGGGAAACTTTATTAACGCCCCAGTCCATAAATATAAAAAAAGGCATTTTTGGAAAGTAGGATTTTTAAAAATGGCCTAAAGTATATGTAGCCCATGTACAATTTTCCACATCTTTCACCCTTCTCAGAGAGTAACATGGACTGAAGGATGAGCCGGGCCATGGGAACAATAATGTCTTCCCCTGCTAACTAGGGCTAACAAAACTATAGAACTAACAAAGTTTAGTGCCGCCTCCCTCAGTTTGGTGCCCTTGGCCATTGTTTAGTTGGCCTGTATGGCAGGGCCGGCCCTGATAAGAGTTCAAAACTGCAATTATTTGGACTCGTACTGAGACGTACCATACGAGAAACCAGACATACGCACATGCGAATCATAGATGTGTGAATCAACCGGCTATGACTGCAAAATACTCTTTTTGGGTCAAAACTTCTGCATCTAGGCCAGTGGTTCCCAACCAGGGGGTCGTGGGTCGCCATGCCTTTTCTCAGGGGTCGCTTCAGACCGATTTTGAAGGAAATGAATGGCAAAATATTTCCGCGTTTCTCTGCCATGAGACACGCTTTCTCCCTTTTCTCTTTGTAAAGTAAAAATATTTTTCTCATCAGGGCGCTTATATCAAATCTACAAAAACTGACGTTGTAAAGTGTATCTAGGAGTGTTAAACAATTTTGAAAACGTGTGCACTAAGGCAGAAGTATCGGAAATAGAAATTGTAGTTAATTTAAGGTGAGAAATTATTAACCACCTTGAAGCTCTTAAATCTGAAATTCAAAAATATATCCCAGAGCTCACAATGAACAAGAGGCGGCACTCGTGCGAAATCCACTTCACACATCTTTAGATGTCGCCGATCTTCTTAATGAAGCGCGGGACGAATTTTTGAATTTGCAAAATCACTCCTCAGCACATGATTTATACCAAGAAAAATCTTTAATTCAACTTTGGTGTGCTATGTGTCACTCATAATCGATAATTTCTAAGCTTTCGCTTCAAATGTTAGTGCCATTTGCATCCACTTACACGCGTGAAAGTGGAGATTTTGTAGATTAAGACAAAAGCCAGTAATAGATTAGATGTCCAAGATGCGGTTGGCTTTGACCAATATTCAGCCAAGGTAACATAACTTGTCAGCCAAATACAACCTCAGTCATCCTAATAATAATCAGTACGGAAAGATAATCATTTTTAAATCCCAAGATATATATTTTTCGTTATTCATTTCTTTCGTTTTATTGGTCAAACATGGAAGAGGGGGGGGGGGGGGGGTCACGAACATTTTTGAAAAATCTGAAAGGGGTCGCGATTAAAAACAGGTTGGGAACCACTGATCTAGGCGATCCAATAACGAGTCATATTGAAAAATAACGATTCATTACCCCTAGTGGTCGACTGCCGATTCTCCTTTTCTCCAACAGGGTGGAATTTCGTGGTCATTGTGACCCTTCTGCCCTTAATCCATTCAGGAATTTTCTACTGTCAATAATTTTGATCGTCGTCGGATGTGTGACGACCAGGGAAAAATCAGGGAACCTTCTCAATTTCTGTAGCCACCCTGCATTATTTAACACAGCTATCAGAAAGGAAGAAAGAAAAAAGAATTATAATAAAAGTTGACACCTTATTTTACATTTTTTAGCCTTGGTGCGATGAATAAATATCATGGATTGTTGAACGATGGTCAGTCTTGTAAGATGACTTTTTCCCCCTCAAGATTATCTTGGCACCATTTAGGCGAGACAGGCATAGAAAAATATATGTATGTTGGTGAATGATGAAGAGATCATTGCTGTCAGGAAGGGGGTTCACTTTTCAGGGTCTCTGCTGAGACTGTGACGTTTTCTTCCCAACTTCGGATTGCATCGTCTACAATCTGCTTATAAGCATCAATTGTACGTCGCATTTCGTCATTGAACGGGTCAAAAGGCAAAGGCCGCTTTGGTCGGCGAAAAAGCCCATCTCGATTTCGCAACACGCATCGAAGCCTGCAAGACAGAAAATAGCTTCATAAAAGTTATAATAATAAAAATAATTACAATAAATCCTCAAAATTGTGGCCACAAACGTTTCTGCAAAGCACTTTGTGATCATGATGTATATTAACCAAGGACGTAATGAGGGGGAGGTCCAGGGGGTCCGGAACCCCCCCCCCGAAATTTGGATTTTTGTTACTAAAATGGTAATAGTATTTTTATATGAAATTCTGCCTTTTTTTACTGTTTGACCCCCCCCCCCCCAAAAAAAAAAAAAAAAAAAAAAAAATGTTTTCTTGGACACGTGCCTGATATTAACTCTGATTTACTATTAATGTCTCATGCTTTGCGTGCATGCCACGGCCATAACGCATTAGATAATGGATGGCCAGTCACACTTCTGTCTGCTACCTTTCTTCCCAGTCGCAGCTCTCTGGTTTGTATTACTGTTGTTAGTCACACTTTTGATCTTTTATTGTAAACACTTCTGTAAATAAGCTCTTTGCGATACGATGATGTACACCCTCCAAAAAAAGTATTCGAGCAAGAGAGAAATTTCCTATTTTAGATTTGCGAATAATAAGTGAGTTTTTGAAAAAGGCACAACTTGATAGAAAGATGAAAAGTCATATTTATACGTAGCCTAATTCATATTCTATGATAAATAATTTTTAATATACGAAATGAACATAGGAAATTTCTCTCTTGCTCGAATACTTTTTTTGGAGGGTGTACACAGTCTCGGTGCCGTAGCTATTGGGACTGTCTATTCGGGCAGCTACCAGGGGCGCCAGTCTCAGAAGAGCGCACTTTGCAGACTGTTCTTACATAATACTAGTAAGTAAGAGTAAGTCTTAGGAGCACAAAATTCAAATCTTACCAGGGGTGCCGATGACCGTAGTTACGGCCCTGCATAGTCCGAGTAAAATGTTTTAAGACATTGATTATTAATGGTATGAATAGCACTGTCTGTTTTCAGGTCCGGACTGGCTCTTTTTGGGGCCGTTACTAGGGAATTTAAAAGGAACAGAATATTAGGATATGCAATATTTGGGAATTCGGCTTACGTGCCTAAAAACTGCATTTAACTATTTTAAAGCTGTCAGGGTCCTCTGCTACGCCACCGTGTCAAGGCGTAAGATTACTGGGGAATAAATAATCGAATTAATTGGATACATATTACTGTTATTTATTGAATTACTCTAAACCATAAAGTAGTATATCCATTATTGGGGCCTTGCTGGGGCCCCTTTTGGGAATCCCCGACAATCGCTGACCAGCCGACCTGGTCAAGCCTGTCTGTTTGTAACAAACAGAACTATGCACTGAAAAACATTTTGATTCTCATCTGCCTGTTTCATTATGATGACTTGAGTTGTTAAGATGTACGATAGTCTCCAAAATGTAAAAGTTTTGTTTTAAGAGTGACAAAACTGCTAACTAAACTTTTCAAACGATACAGAATGCTTGGTGAATTGTGTCTGTTGCATTCTAACGTGTTTCTGCAGTTAAATAAATTCCAAGACTAGAAATGATTTCTAACATCAACGTTACGAGGGAGCTAAGAGACTTTTCAGGACGCTATGGAATGGCTTGCAAACTAAACTATAATAACTTCATAAGTTCATAAGGATTATATGTATAATAATTAATAATTGGTATAATTATTTTACTGCAATCATCGTTCTTTTTATAAGCACAATCCTAAATTTGTAGCCAAACTGTGTGTATACAGGGTGTCCAGCCTTAATGTGACCCAATAGCTAATTCCCGAACCATTCGGTTTAGATATGCACTTCCAATTTGAAAAATGTTTTAAAAAAGGTAAAGAATGTTTTTACGTGCTTTTCGAACCAAAAAACCCATTTAGAAAAAATTACAAAAATTAAATTTTTATACGGTCCCCAGGTCCTATCACTTATATTTAGGAAAAGATGCAGTACACAAAAACAAAGTAAACACAAAAAGTTTCATTTTATTACGATAAAAACTGACCAAGTTATGGAACTTTGAAAATCATACATTTCATCCATTTTCTCGGCCAATTTCAAGAAGCTAGTAAGGGACCGTCTCCAAAGTGAAATTAATTGGAACTCTGCCAGGAAACTTTCGCTCATGCACTTCACTCTTATGTAAATCGTTTTTAAATTTAAAAGTACATACATTACGTTAATATTACAATAATTGAGTACATAAGAAACAAAATTTATTCTGTGTACGTGTAAAACATACATAAAATAAAATATTTTGGACGAAGAAACTTTTCAAAAGCAGTTCCAAAAACTTAGACTTATTTGCCTGCGGCTTCAGACTGATTTGCTGCGGTACTGATCATGGCAAACGTTAAAAATCTGTTGTGTAGTCCCTTGCAATTGCATACAGTCGTATTCTAATATTACGAATTCTTGTACAGGAGAACGAGATGTATGGACAGTGTAATCGAAATAAGAGAGAGGCGGCAAGACTTTATGCCATTAAATTTCCCAGTCGAAGACATCTATCTTATTGTACAATTGCCTGTGCTGTTCAACGCTTGTATAGAACTGGGAGTTGTCATAGACCTATTCCCTTGTCTCGTGCCACACCTTCAATCTTGCGGATACCCGCTGAGAATGTTCTAGGATATGCCCTGGCTCATCCTGAAAGTAGTGTCCAGGATATTAGCAAGGCTTGTTCCTACTCAAAATCGACGGTGTTGAACATATTACATACGTACGGTGCATTTCTTTATCGTCCAGTCCTGGCGCAGGAGCTAATGCCTGGAGACCAGTTGTATACATCTCGTTCTCCCATACTAGAATTCGTAATATTAGAATACGGCTGTATGCAATTGCAAGCGACTACACAACAGATTTTTAACGTTCGCCATGATCAGTATCGCAGCAAATCAGTCTGAAGCCGCAGGCAAATAAGTCTATTTTTTTGGAACTGCTTTTGAAAAGTTTTCTTCGTCCAAAATATTTTATTTTATCTATGTTTTACACGTACACAGAATAAATTTTGTTTCTTAAGTACTCAGTTATTGTAATATTAACGTAATGTATGTACTTTTAAATTTAAAAACGATTTACATAAGAGTGACGTGCAAGAGCGAAAGTTTCCTGGCAGAGTTCCAATTAATTTCACTTTGGAGACGGTCCCTTACTAGCTTCTTGAAATTGGCCGAGAAAATGGATGAAATGTATGATTTTCAAAGTTCCATAACTTCGTCAGTTTTTATCGTAATAAAATGAAACTTTTTGTGTTTACTTTGTTTTTGTGTACTGCATCTTTTCCTAAATATAAGTGATAGGACCTGGGGACCGTATAAAAATTTAATTTTTGTAATTTTTTTCTAAATGGGTTTTTTGGTTCGAAAAGCACGTAAAAACATTCTTTACCTTTTTTAAAACATTTTTCAAATTGGAAGTGCATATCTAAACCGAATGGTTCGGGAATTAGCTATTGGGTCACATTAAGGCTGGACACCCTGTGTGTGTGTATATATATATATATATATATATATATATATATATATATATATATATTATATATATATATATATATATATATATATATATATATTGTGTGTCTGTGTGCCTTATTGAGTTACTTCCGATCATATTTTCCTATACAAAAGATGTGTCTTATTCAGTTGTACCGCCCTTCAAAGTTTGTTCCACGACCACGGTATTACCCTGTGTATACTTGATTTTAGTTGTTCAAATAAGTTTATCAGTCTGTTTCTTAATTAGAGCATTCAGTGGAAGTTTATGATTATGTCAGTCTGGCGAAGCTTTACATTAGCAGACAAATCCTATGTTGCAATCAGCCGCGGCTGATAACCCGACTACTGTTTCATTTTTAGTTTTGTATGGCGTCTGGTTGATCAATTTTTCTTTTTGCGTAGTAGCGAGCGACACAGTCCTTTTTTCTGATAAGTACCCTCGGAGTCATGTACGGAAAGCGGGAAGAGCAGTTTGGATGCACGGCGGTGTCTGAAGAAAAATTTATTTTCACGTGGAGAATAGAAAAGTTTTCTATGCATTCGATGAGAAAAAAGTCGATCTTGAGCCCAACATTTAAATGTGATCTCGGTAGAACCGAATGGAATTTACAACTCGATTTTCAAAATAAAAATGGGCAGGGCTACATTGAGGTTCATCTTATTCGAGCAAAATCTGAAAGTGCTGATCAGTTTGTGAATGTTCGATTGTCTATAATTAATCTTTTAGATGAACTATACGCACCTTTGAAGCAAGAAGTTCTATTTAAAAGCAGCGCTAGTGACAACATTGTGTACTCTGTAAAAATAACAGAACTCTTAGAAACTTTTAAAAAGTATCTGCTACTGCCGAACGATTCGCTAACAATTGAATGCGACATGGTCGTGTCTCAAGATGATTCTACAAAGAGCTACGACTCCATGACAGAATTCAAGCAGCATTCAGGGAAAAAATCGAAAACTTGCATAAAATTCTTAAAACTTTTCCCGGTTCTGATCCTTTGTCTCTACTTATTTACCAGGATTTTCTACTGCTTAGGTTTGGATACTGCAATGATCCTCATAGGTGTGCTAACATGGGGCATCTTTTTCAATTTTCAAACTCTTCTGCCTCCTTGGACGGTGTTATACTTGCATGGTGCTTACGACTCCGTGAGAGAATTCAAAGAGCATGCCGGAAAAAAATCGAAAAGCTTCGTCAAATTCTTAAAACTTATTTTGGTTCTGTTTCTTTTCCTCTATTTATTTGCCAAGGTTTTCTTCTCCTTACGGTTGGAAATTGCAATAATCATCATAGGAGTGCAAACATGGATCATCTGTTTCAATCTTCAAACTCTTCTGCCTGCTTGCATGGTGTTATGGGATTTAATTCAATTATATATGGAGTGGCTACTTCAGAATCTAAAGAATTCAATTATGTAGGTAGAGTGAATAATATGATTCTGCAGATGTGAAATTTTATATGAAAGCATTGTTACAAAGAATTACAAACAAGTTCGTTGCTGTTCTTAAAAGTTGAGAAAATAGTTTTTTTTTTTTTCTTTTTCTCTAGCGTTGCCGTACAGCTTAATTGCTTAATATAGTAAAATTTTAATGTAACTTATTTCCTGTTAGTTTTCAACGCAAGATCAGTTTATCTTTTTTATAAAAGAAGAAAACTTTAACCCCTTGCCTGTGACGCCCGAACTCAGTTCGGGCAACTCAAATGCGAAAAATTATTTCATTCGTAACATCCGCAAATATGATATTTTGTCTAAGGTTTTTTTTTTTTTTAATTAAACTTTTCCGGACATGAAAATTATGCCTTTTTCTGAAATTTGGCTATTTTTATGCTAATATTTAAAAATATTCAATGAATATTTACAAAGCTGGTTTTTAAATTTTAACTGCCCAGACAGAACAGGAAACTTGCAGCAAGCTTGATTTATCAAGTCAAAAAACTTGAATTAAGCTTGAAAATTTCAAGGGTGTAAGCTTAATGCAAGCTAGAATCAAGTGTTCCAAATTACATTTGCCCAGCTTGCATTAAGCTTGAGATAGCAAGCTTAATTTCAAGCTTAAAAAAATTTCCTAAATACACGGGGCGCCCGTCGGCGAATGCGCCCCACATATTTTATTTTTCCACGCATTTCCCCACGCAGGCCGTACCCAGAAAAAAATTTTGGGGTTCAAAAATTTTGGAGGAGGACCAAACGGTGAAAAAGGCTTCATCATTATTGTTTTGTTAATAAAATTTTAAATTTCGGGGGGGGAGGGAGACCAGACTCCCAGGTCTACCCCCCTGGGTACGGCCTTAGTCTTCCTTGTTCCATAAAAGACTTTTTTTCCGAACTGAAACTTTTATTAAAATCGCCTACTAAAACTATTTTACAGTCTCTGTTAGGCATATTCGAATTAATTCACCTTTATTTATACCAATATTGACACCTCTGACAGTAATAGCAACCCATTAAACAATAGGGTTTGGCAATTTCTCTCCGCATTAGAAATATAACAAATCGTAAAAAAAAAAAGTGACTTAAAAATATCTACAAAGAAGGGCAACATCGTGCCAAAAATTGTATTTTGTTTAGGAAACCTACACGAGCATGGGCGCCGACAGAATATTTCCCAGGGGGGTGGGGCAAAGACTACTCCAGGGGGGTAAAGACTACTCAAGGAGGGGCAAAGACTACTTTAACGTATTGTTACCATGTTGGAAACAGCAAAAAAGCAAGGGAAAACACTGCATACAAAAATCCAGGGGGGGGGCATTGCCCTCCCTTGCCCTATGCTGCCGGCGCCCATGTACACGAGGGATTCTACCTATCATGATGAAAAATCTCAACCCTCTTCCTTTAACTGAAAATTAACAAAAAAGCCCTTTAATTTCCCGGGTTGCCAGAAATATGAACTTGATGAACAAAATTCTAGTTAACTGGAAGACGATAGACTCTTTTTATTAATAAACCAAAAACTTTTTTCCTTCTTCCAATGGGCGGACACTTGCTCATCAAGCATTTTGCCATTACTAAGGCCCGAACTATTGGCCATCATGTTAAGGTAGCACCCAGTGGGCGGCCAACGTTACCTTATATGAAGGGACGGACAAGTTAACATCCATGCCTAAGCCGGGATTCGAACCCGGGACCAGAGGCGTAATAGAATGGTACTTAAGCCACTACACCCCCTAGGCGGCATAAATAAGTTAAAAACTTCGGAGGAAAATACCTTTAAATTCTTCATAGAAAATATTTGTTTTGTTATTAGCTAAAACTGTGATGAGATTGCCTTACATTACCTCTTCGGCCAATGAAGAAAAAAATTACAGTTTTATAACTGTTTAATAATTATAAAATTATGCACATTTTCCAAACGAGGACATGTTACTATAGGAAAATAAGTATCGTTCTTATTTAATATTTTTTTTATAATGCCTAGACAGAAAATGATAGAGGAATAAAGCTCTGTGTAACTATTAGCAGCTTGGTTCACCATACTTCAAATTACAACGCCGAGACCCAGACGAAAAATAGAATTTAGAAAATAAAAATATAAGCATAATATTTAGAACACGAGGAACAGAGGTATTACACAACACATTCTGTATTAATTAAAGCAATAATCTTATCACCAGTCTAGACGCGAATTTAACATTTCCGCATGCTAAGCATGAGATAATGTTTTAGTGGTGACAAGCGATAACATAGCAAACATATTTATTTTCTCCTGACCAGAGGATAGAGAGTCCATTTTCACAGACTTGTCGGTCATGGCGCTCAAAATCTCCGAATATTTTGGACATACAACAGTACATAGCGAAATGTGTACTTTTCAATGGCAAATAGAAAAATTCTCCATGCATGCCGCCAGAAAAAAAACATTGCGGAGTCCAGTTTTCAAAAGCAAATTGGGCAGCGTTCGATGGCAGCTACATCTCGTCTTTCAAACTAGGAATGGTGCGGAATACGCCGATGTCTATCTTTTACGGGATATTAAACTAACGGATATTCAGTTCTTGAACACCAGGTTTTCCGTGATTGGGTATTTTGACGTGCCGTTTAAATCTGTAAATCAAGAACTGTTGATCGGCGGCAAAATTTCTTGTGCGAAAATTAATTCCATCTGCATAAAGGATTTCGAAAACAGCATTTTTTACCCTCTCAGGAATTTAATGTTATTACCGAATGACTCTTTGACCCTGAAATGTGACGTGATCATATCCGTTGAAGGTTCTGAGAAAACCTACGAGTCGAGAGAAGATTTTGAAAGTCACTTATCAAATTATGAAAAATATGCAAAGCCTTCCGAAAGCATTTCGGTGCTATTTTTACTTGCCTGTTTATTCATTAAAATTCTGTTTGAAGTTAGCTCCATCACTGACATTGCCGTAATTCTAATCGGTATATTTCTATCAGTTTTTTGCTTTTACCCGCAGCTTTTACTCTTAACTTTCCCCGTGTTCTATGACTTACTGCTGCTGCACTTAGAACGTTTGCATTTGAAGCCAAAAAACACAGTTCTTAGAATTCCCAAAATTTTGCTCTTTCCATCCGTAATTGTAATTCTATTTATAAGTATTGTATGTTATCTATTTGTATATGGCTATTAAATTAAATTACATGCTACTCGTTTGAAATGAACAAGTAGATATATTTCCTAAGAGGAGTAATCTATAACGATATAGTTTTTAATGGTCTATGCTTTCTTTTTCTTTTTATGTTATGTTATCCAGCAGTTTCAAGTACAGTAAATAACTAAAACTATTGCTAAAAATGATGCAAATTGTAAATTATGAAGTGTCAAAAATTTATATGTTTCCAGTACTCAAAATAGTATTGCAAAATTAATTTTAAAAAAGTCGTTGTTTAGGTCTTTACTAATATTCAAACCAGGGCTTAATTTGCATGGGAGCTCAGCTCCCCTATTTCTTTTTTCCCCGTGAATTTTTACATCAAATTTAATATTGTAATAGACTTCATAAATGTTTAAATTGATATTCATTTTATTACCTTGGATACAGTTATGGTGGAAAGCAAAAATATACTTAATTTTACAATTAATTGGATGATCAATAATACGCAGTACCTCTATAAAGTTAATAACAAAAGTTATTGAGGGCAGTAGAATAAACTGATTTATGTAAGCACAGAATAATCAAACATATTAAATTTTAACTACTTACAAAAAATTGCTTATCATATGTTAATGCACGATTTATTATTATATTATGACTAATATTTTTATTAAGAAATATGCACGTTCCAGAGAAGTATAAAAAAGATCATTAAACAAATAGTTTTTTAAATGCCATTATTAACAAATAGTTATTTATTACAATTATTTAATAATAAATAGTTGTTAAATGCAATGTTTATAATGATGATGCAACCAAATGTTAACTGTAGTAGAACTGTTTAAGTAAGCTTTTTCAAAAATGTAAGAAGTATAAATAAGCCAGATAACTTGATTCTAGACTTCCTGTGGTATACGATGATTTTGAAAATAAATTACGTATTTTGCTAAGCACATAATTGTTACATAGATTCTGTTACTCACAATAATTTAATTGGAGTTGAAATAGAAGATGTAGAAATTTGTCCATGAATATATCGCACAAAAAAATCAATTTTGAAAATACCATATCCAGTGGTGTGTATTGTTAAATGAATCTATGAAGTCAATAAATATCTAAATTAATATTATTTGTTTTTTATTAAGAAGATAATAGCTATTTTCTCTACACATATTGAATATCGGTAAGTTGTATAAAATAATCATGCAGAGAGTTTAGTATATTTAACAATAATTTACTCACTACTTTACTTAACGCATTAAGTCTTTGTTACTGTTATAAACTATAATGATTATCGATGGAATTTAGGAAATAAGAAACAGGTAAGGATAATTTTGATTTGTATGAACATATTAAGAAGATTGTGCAACACGAGAAGATTTTGTTATTGATGGCTGTTGTATAAATTGGATTATCTACAGGAAAAATTAGAATGTTTTTAATCATAATTTTAAACATTTTTTTACTCCTTATACCTTTAAAAAAAGCACTTTATTAAGTGCTTTAAATTTTCGTTGGAAAAAGTTTAATATTTTTATTTGTCAGATTTTCCCCCTTTCCTTGTATGTAGAGAAAAAAAAAAAGTTCTGCATTCGCTCCAAATTTCGATTTTCTGAGATTTTTTCGGAAATGTCCATTTTGCCTATTACCTGAATTGAATCCTCTTTCTAGTTCCGGCGTGACGCCTGTAGTACGTTGAATGTAGAAATTTTGTATTTTGGACTGTTGTAGCATATACCTCCTATTCTGATTGCAATCAACTCGCTAGTTTATTTACAGAATCATTCCAAAAGACTTTCAATACATTAAAGTTTATGGTAGTTATTGTTTAAATTACATTTCAAAATAATTCATCTATCAAATGAACTAAGTTTGAATGAAGTGCATAAAAAATGCGTAAGTCTAATAGACAGTACAAGGAAGTCATGTGATGTCCACATCAGATTTATTATTATCATTATTACTTACAGTAAAATATTGTGAAATTATACAGGGTGTTCTAAAAATGTGGTAACGGGCTTTAATTCTTTATCTGTTAGAAGTGAATGGCCAATGTAAATAAAAAAGTGATAAAAATAAGGTAGGAAACAAAGACGACATTAAGAACAAACTTCTCTCGTTAATTTTGAAAAAGCTGCATTTTTTAAATTCGCATATACGATCCCAGTACAAAAAAATTCCCAATCAGTAAAATGTGCTCTATGCACTAATCTGGTGAAATACAGATTTTCAGCCTTTTATTATAAAGCGTTTCAGAGATATCTTTAAACAAAAAGGATCATGCACTGTAGATGATTTCGAATCTAAACATTTATATTGAGTGCAAAACATTGTTTTCTTTTATAATTTTTGTGCGACCTCTGAAACGCGCCTCTGATTTGTCCCTTTGAGAGCCATTGAAAGGTGGTTTAAGTCAGCATATATTTGTCTTCATATTTCTTTCACATTTTGGGACATAATTCTCAAATTTTGAACGCCATCTGTTTAGTGTATGGGACACAATTTACTAAATGGAATTTTTTTTGTACTTAGGTCATATACAAATTTAAAAAGTGTAACTTTTAGAAAATTAACGAGAGGAATATTTTCTAAAAGTACTCTTTTTTTTTTCTACCTTACTTTGAACATTTTTTTCAATTTACATTGTCCACTTATCTTTGACAGATAAATAGTTAAATCGTGTTACCACCTGGACACCCTGTATACATGCATCTAAATTTAACACACGAATTTGTAGTATAAATAATGATTCATTATGATCCAATGTTCCTGATTACAGCAATACCCGCTTGAGAGAACAAATTTTCAACTTTGTGTTTTAATTTTAAAGAGTTTCCTGAGTATTTTTTAAACACTCTTTCGAAGTTGTAACACTATAGAAGAAGGGAAAAAATGCCCAAACAATATTCACGTGCCTTCAAAGCCTTACAACTTTATTCTGTTTTTATTTTAAAATGCTCATTAACAGATTTTTAGTCTTCTAAATGTTGAAAATCCACAGATGCAAGTACAAGAAAAATAATAAGATAGCTAGCTGCGTAGTTAAAATTTCCACGTCTTCAAAACACTGAAACTCCACTGAGTTTTCGTGTCGGAGTGAGTGTAGAACGAACATAAAGCAGCGTGTAATACACATAAAATATTACTTGTCCCTTTGCTCTTAAAGGAGCGGCAACAATTTGAGATCAGCTACTCAAATATTGATGTACCGTTTGACGTGCTTTATTATGCAAGCAAGTCAATGACAAATGGTTTGATGTGGTCTCCAGCGCTGGAATAGATCAAGTTTTAATTACTTAGCTGCACGAAAAAGGAAGGCTCCTTCGTTTTATCGGTATTTTACTACAAAGGCTGTACTTTCCCTGTTTTGACGTCTAGAATACTACAGGTTAAATTTACTGCAGAATCGATTCAAGGAAAAAGAGTTTTAAGCCCTTAGATTTAGAGATGCCGCACTTGTTATCCAGTTTTACTATTTTCTTTAAATAGTATTCAGTTAAAAGAAACAATAGAAGCAAACTGGTAAAAATATATATATATATATATTTTTTTTTTTGGGTTTTTTTAATAAAAAATTACTATTAAACAAAAAATTCTGTAACATTTTAGAATAATTTAGCCTTTAAATTCATTGCATTACTATGTTCACCGGCATAGCTACAGCTTTCTCTTGAGTAGGGTCCAGTTAAGGTGAAGATAGGAGGGGTGGGTTTGGAAGTTCCACTCTTACAGTAAAATTTATTGACAGTAAATTTTACTATAAATATCTGGTAAAAATTTTCTGTAGCACTAAATTTTTTAAAATTTCTTTATAGTAAACTGTGTTTGTTTAGCAATTAATAATGAAATTTACAAAATTAATATCAATAGCATTTTAAAATTCTTTACTGTAAGTTATGTTAAGCAATTAATTATAAAATTTAAAAACGAAATATAATATTTTAAAATTTTAATATAAAGTTTTCAAAATTTATATACAATTTAAATATTTTTTACCGTATACTATTTTGAGCGATGGACTGAAAAGGTGAATATTTGGCTATAATTAGCGTTTGTGCGTAGACTAAGGGGTTGTCTAGACCCCCTAACCCCTCCCTCTCCCCCTCTTAGATACGTTCGTGAGTATCTTTTTTTACTGGGATTCCAAGTTCGAGGGAGTGCTCTTAGTCATTATAAGAATATGGAGAGACTCTCACATGTCATAAATTTTTCCTAAATGAATCTAGTTCTTTACTTTGTTAAAATTATTAACTGGATTCTGCAGTAATTCTATTCGATCCATACCCATTTTTGTATTGGTTGTAGATTTCGATGTAAAGACTAATTTCGAAATTTTATGTTTAGATAAACATGAAAGGTGTAATTGAAATTTTTAAAAACATCTGTATAGGGGAAGGGGGCTATAGCCCTACCTTCGGAAATTTCTATTATCTATTTTTGCAATAGGAAATCTATTTTTTTTTCTTGGGGAACCTAAAAACCTTCTAGAGAGGGTGTAGCCTATTCTTCCCCCATCCAGTTACAGCAGTGGCGCCCTATAAAAATTTCTTTTCTTTTATCAAACATGGAAAGTAAGATAATTTGAAACCAGTTAACAGATTTTTCTACGAATGGAATTATGTATAGGTTATTTCACACTTCCCAGATGGGACGGACAAGGTGAAGTTTTGACTATAGGTATTCGGTCGTCTTTAAAACAAATGCGAATGGCGATATATGCATTCTAATTTTGTGCAAGCTTTTAAAGTAATTAATAATGCTGGAGTCAGTCTTTTTGAACTAACTTGGAGGTCGGAAGATAACTTTTGATTTCCATTCGAAACCAAGCAACGGCAACCACTCATAAGTGTTGATTGCCATCCATTCGTTTGGTCAACAAACATAATTGTATCCATAAAAAAAAAAGGAAGTCGATATTATTGACTTTGATAGAGATAGTATACTATTGCCTGACTGCGTTTGGCATGGAATATTGGCAAGCTGCCAGTAAAGGTGAATCCAAATGAACCGGTCGAGGTGGGGGAAAGACGAGCGGATATTGTATTATTTATATTACAAATCCGCAATCTGCTTTTGCGTTGTTTTAAATGCATGAACTGATTCGTTGTAAGTTTAAAAATATCACTGCGGTAAACAAATCGTTATTTTGAGAGACTGTATCGTTACTGAGGAAGGCCAAAACAATTTTTGGCCTTCGTATTACAAACGTACGTATCAACTTACCTGTAACATCTTATGTGTGTTTTTTGAAAAGTTTTTTATTTACCAAATCGTTATTTCTTCAAAACTGCTTCTGAATAATTTAGCGGCAAGCGCACATCTGACTAACAACTAATGGACGTGCCCGTTTCCGCCTCTAAGCCTGATTTTTATGTTTCTATCTAATCTGTAGTCAAACAGTACCAGTATTTTGCCCTTTTACCTGGTTCCAGACACGGAGTTGCTCGTCGAAGAGTATCCTAAAAAGTGTAGCAGACGAATCAGCTGCCCGGGAAGATCTCTAGACAGAACCTCGTATCGAAATATGATCAGTGGACCTCCAAATTGCAACCAGTCGAGAACGCTTTCCATCCACGAACGAGACTGCAATGCCACAAAGCGCTGCCAACCTAGAAGAAAAGGAATGGATATAATGCAATGTACTGCAGAACCTCAATTACCCGATCATCGTCTAACCGGAACATCCCGTTAACCAGGGGCGTAGCCAGGGGGGGGGATATCGAGATATATTCCCCCCCGAAATTTTTGGATTAGTGATGAAATTCCGTCTATTTATTCACATATAAGTTCATATCCCCCCCCTCCCCCCGAAAAATTTTCCTGGCTACGCACCTGCCGTTAATCAATATCATTTCTTTTCCAGCGTCCACGGGGTTGATAGGGGGTTACAACCCCCCCCCCCCCAATGAGGAATTTTTTGTCATACAAAATGTATTTTCTTCCCTCTCTAATCACATACACGTATACATATATATGAGTTGCAGTAGTCGTAACTCCCCCCCCCCCCCAATAAAAAATTTCTCGCTACGTCTCTGGCGTCTATTATCTAAAACTGTTTAAAACGACACTTTCTGTCAGCCAAAATCCAATATTTTGAGCCTTTTTTTTAAACTTTCACATTCCTTGTGTATGCAAGCATCTTTTCGGAACTACGAGTGCAGATAGATACAGTATATTGGTTCCCCCTCTTTAGAATTACTTTGAAATAAGCTTACATTTAAGACGAAGTTTCCATTAAATCATTGTCAATGTTTTGCTTCCAAATAGATTTGCATATATAATTTGAATTTAGATATTTATTCAGCAGCGTATATACTCATAATAGCAGATCGATGGCGCTGGTAGATATTAAACTATGGGTGTCCAACAAAAGGGTTTTTCTTCCAGGGGAGAAAGAAATATGGACGCAATATTAATGTTTACAGTCGTAATCTTTATGTTGAAATTTAAAAATTTACCTACTTTGTTGTAATATCTTCGACAAGGGCATTTAGAACTCCACAACACCCCCTTGCGTATCCCACTGCTAACAGACTGCGCTGCACGTCAAAATAGATCGACGATCATCTTGTATGATTATTAACTCATTATCTATAAGCAGTCTCAAAATAATCTTTTCAAAATGTCTGTCGTTCGACTTACGGAGGTGTCGCAAAGGAATAAGGAGGTTTGTCATCACACCCCGTAATGTCTCAACGGGAAAGGATTCAACGGGAACGATTTCAAGCTCGTCCAGCGTGTTAGGATGGTTCAGGTAGACAATATTATTCAATGTACATTTCAAAATGTTATCACAAGGAGGCAGATCGGGAGTATACGGAGGCCAATCCATTATGATGCCTATGATTACAACGCCATCTGTTAGCAATTTTTATAACTATTACTTCAAAACTTCTCTATAAAATCTCAGCTTGCATAAGAAACATATCGTTATCTACACCCTTCTGTTGATCTTTGTTGAGATTTTAAACTTTGAAATCAGTACGTCCTTTGATGGACATCCTGTAGATGATTAAGGAAGTCAGATAATCGACGTCCTACTGTACTATGCAACGCTGCCACAAATTAACAGGACAAATTACATAATCAGGGATGTGCTTAGGATTTTAGCGGCCTTTTAAAATTCCTTACTTAATTCCAGATCTTAAAAGATTCCCCTCCTCACTTGCCTCAGCTAAACAAAACCGCTTTTTCTAATAACTCTACTAATATTTTAAGTAGTATGTTTTTTATGATGTAAAAGCTATTTTTAAGTCTCAAAACATTTGGAATATACACTACTGGCCAAAAGTATTGCAAGTTTGAGAAATCTAACCATCGTTCCAAGAATAAGCCCAGAAAAAGTGCATAGTAAATTTGCCAGATTTAATATTTTTGAGAATTTGTGTAGTGTAATTGGAAAGAATACATCTAATGACACATACATCTTCATCACTTAAAGGCAAAATGATAGTTTTAAGAACCAATAATTTAAGTTGGCACGAGGAAACACCGAAAGAAGTGTTGTAAAACATTGTTGATTCCATATCTAAAAGAGTGGCTGTTGTGATCTAAGTCAAGGCTGCTCAGCAACATAATAAATGATTTTTAGTTCAATTGTATTTATTTATTATCCTCTTTTTGCAGAACTTGAAATTAATTCTTTATTTAATTTTATTCCGGCGAGCCAAAATGGATTATGGTTTCTATAATAACATATATTTTTACGCTATTTTTTCAATAAATTAAAAAAATATTTTTGTTCTTCAACCTAATGCTATCTTGTCTCTGAAGTAATTAATTTAACATGTCGACATTAAAAAAAAATCAATTATATTGATTTTATTTTTCACGGGGGAGAGGGAGCGTAATTTTGAAAAGGGTTAGATTTCTGAAACTTGCAATACTTTTGACCAGTAGTGTATTTCCCCTTACTTGCTGATATATCTTCTCTGCCATTGGCTTTGAACAGACCCTAAAATTATACCAAGTATTCTTGCTTATTTTTTTCAGTGTATAATCATGCTGAACAGGACTAAAACAAAACTATTTACTGTGGCTTTTTCCACATTTAACTCGTTATAATTACAAACAGACTAGATACTGACAACAAAAAACTGTGAGATAACGTTTGGTGCATGGAAGATAAATTAATTATTTTCGACAGTGCAAGAAATATTTCGAACCGGATGAGTAATTTGTCAGTGAAGAGTCCTTATTAATTTCACGCTACGATTTTTTTTTCAGAAGAACGGAAGCTTCCATGCCTTTTTAAGTTGATTTGAAGAAACCGGAACATTTAAGGAAAGTGTCACAACACGGGAAAAAACGCGAGGTGGAAAAAAAAAAAAAAAAAAGATTTCAGTACTTGGTACTCATGAATATAGAACAATGCCTTTGGGCAGTTGTCCAGTTTGTCCCTCTCCTCCCGCCCCCTTCCTCATTTAAGCATAGCTCTAAGAATATTTAAAAAATAGCTCAAGTTTTGCTTGGTTTTTTTTTTTCCTCTAGATCTTCAGAATTAGTTTTAATATGCAAAACGCAGAAAGGCTGTTCGATCCGTTTTGTAGTAAGTATCAAAGTAAATTAGTAAACTCTAAAAAAATATATTTACTGCAGACTTGGATACAAGCACCTAATAAAATATGATTTAAAAGTTGCATAGGGTACAAATTAAGATCTAGAGGCATTCAAGTTTATATGCAATACTTATAAGAAGTTTTCTTTTTCTTTCTTTCTTTTTTTACATGTAAGATACCGTACTAAATCAATAATTCTCTATGTATTTATAAAATTTTTATTTGCTATCGTTCATAGTTGTTGAGACATGGACGATAACTTTCAAATTTCACTCTTAGGTTTGCTATAGTCACTTTTATATTACAGATCATTTTCATTTTGTTATATACAGATACATGCAGGGTGCGAACTGAACATTTTCTCCAGGGGGGGGGACACTTGAAAGTAAACATTCTCCAGGGGGGGGGATACTTGAAAAGAAGAAGGAGGGAAGGTGCAAATGCTTCCCTCACATGATATTACTCGACAAATGCAGTCGCCGACACGTGTGGGAACTGACTTATATTCAAACAAAAGTCATAGATTGTTTTTTCTATGGAATCACAGATACACAAGTTACATACAATGTACCTGTATTGCAGGCCGCCCTTGAGGGTTTTTAGCTTAGAAAAGAGACGAAATTTTAAGGCAGTCGCCTTAGAGTATAGTAACAAACGATAACATACCACCCTCATTTTGACTTCCCAATCTGAATCCCAAAATCTTCACTCGCCAGTTTAATATTTCTTCAGCAGGGGATAAATAGTATCCCTGCAGGGATCAATTAATATTTCTCTAGCCAGGGATATTACATTCTTCAGCCGGGGACGATCCCCGGCATCCCCCCGTCAATTCGCACCCTGGATACATGTTCCAAAATTCAAGGTTAATCGGCTCAAAGGAGTCCAGATGGAGCCTTGGACATGCCCCTTTTTGCAACGTGAACGGTTTATCCAGTTAACCGTGCAACGCCTCTTGGTGCTAACTTTTACCTGGATTTGCAGAGCCAAATCGTATCTCCACTTGTATTTTTCGAAATTGTGACTGATGAAGGCGCTTTACTAATCCTTCTTTCTGTTTACTAGTCCACTGACAGATTATAGGCTTTTAATGGTTCGAAAGCACTAACTTTTACAAGTAAAATAAAGAAGACAAAATAACTGAATGTGTCTATGTTACGAAATATCAGGCTAAATAGATTTTCCTGATGAAGATTACTTCATTATATGGATCACAGCTTCCAATTTTGTTTGTTTCATCCTTTTTTAGAACTTTCATCCAATTTCGAAGAGGAATAATTTTTAATAATCAATGGCAATTCGATCATACGAAATTATCGTCTGCTTATTTCAATTTGTGCTGCCAGATACCAAAATTTGATGTAGGTGGATACATCTTCATGGAAAATTTTCATACCGTCCTGCGCACTCAGTGACGTCTATCGGACTACTAGGGTCAGGTGACTTTCCACTCGATTACTGATTAGTCGTGAATCATTACACGTCCAATCTGTAATCGAGTTGACAGTCACCTGACTCTACTAGTCCGACAGACGTCATTAAGTTCCTAAGCCGGTATGAAGATTGGCCATGATACATCTTGAGAAAATCAGTAAATCGCTAAGCATAGTTAAACTTACTGTCCCCGTTGTAAAATTTGTTGAGTGCGGCATGCCCGACATGCCCTGCGGCTCTCCGATTAAACTCAGCCATCAGAGCACCATAAGGATCTCTAAGTAGCAGCATGGCACGGTCAAAGGGGGCTCGGGCTTTGGGACCCCACTCATGAGTCTTGACCAGCACTACAGTTCCACTACAAACACCTTCACCAGGAAACCCGTTCCTTTTCAGGGAATAGTCTCGGTACACGCTCCCTGTCAGGATACCTGCATAAAGAGAATGGAAAGCCAGTAAAATACTCGTTTTGTGTTAACTTTCTGCATAGAAAAGGTTTTTTTTTTAAAAAGGAATATTCAAAAATTTTAAAAATTATAGCCTGGTTAAAAAAGCTAGATTTCCTATAGTTAGAAAAGAAGATGGTGAACAATTTAAGACTGCACTTTTTCGAAGTCGTGCAACTTTTGAACGGCTTTTTAAAAAATTTAATTGTACTAGAGACTGGGAAATTTTTTGAATGTCTCTTTACAAGTTGTATTGTGAATTTTTGCAAGCAACGAACCCAAAGAAGTTACAAAACACTCAGGAAAAAATGCTAAGCTTACGGATCTTTGCAATATTTCCCTTAACAAATAGATCCTTGGTCCACTTTTGAAGGCGATTTTTGTGTTTACGAATTATTTCTGAAAGTTACATGAGACATACCGCTTTGCTGTTAGTATTAATCCATAGTATATTGGGTGAAGAAACATTATCAATTTTTTTGGGTGTTTAACATCATTGGTATGTTTTTAAAACTGTTCAGAAGTCTCGTGACAAGGATCGCTCTTCAGGTGAAACACCCTCAAGGGTCACGTCTTTTCTCCTAAAAATTTCTTCTAGTTACGACTGTGTGTCGGCCGTGATAAAAATAGGCTTACAAACCAAAACATACAAAACATTAAATGAACACAAGGAAAAATTGCCCTAATGTCAATAAAGTCATTAATGATGCTTTCATTATGCTAGTTGCAAGCTTGATAATGTTAACGAACCGACTGATGAGATTTTGTTTGGTAAAATCAGAAAATAAGATGTCTGGATGTTACTCATGAAGATCCAAAGCTAAAGAAACGTGTGCAAGCAATTTGCGCTCTGCTTGCTAGGACTTAAATTAAAATTTCCATATCAAGCTTTCAGTGGGTTTGACAAATAAATA
This sequence comes from Cheiracanthium punctorium, assembly GCA_038373885.1. Classification (NCBI taxonomy): domain Eukaryota; kingdom Metazoa; phylum Arthropoda; class Arachnida; order Araneae; family Cheiracanthiidae; genus Cheiracanthium; species Cheiracanthium punctorium. Next base: position 114,137 of record JAWZYV010013821.1, read on the forward strand.
ACTTGAAGCGAAGAACTATCAAGCTTAATGCAACTTTAGACTTAATCAGTCCAACAATGCTTTCATAATGCTAGTTGCTCGTGCAGTCAAGGCTGCGAACTCCCCTTGTGGCAATGGCGGCTCCAGACTGAATTCTCGGAGGGGGCCATCGAACTTTTTACTTAGGTCTATGAATTGTTCAAAATGCAAATTGAACGTGTGAAATCGTGAAGTATGCGAATCTAAAGTTGTAAAACAAAATTTCGGAGGGGGCCATGGCCCCTATGGCCCCCTCACTGGAGCCGCCCTTGCCTTGTGGCTGACTCACATTTCAAGCAAGACAACGCTCCACAACCAAGCTTAAACAAGTGAATTTGTGTATTCATACGAAAAGTGAAGAGTATTCGTTGCACTCACCTGTGGCCTGCTGCACTAGGAACCTTATCCACGTGTTTCCTGAGCCGGGAAAAGATGCGAGGGCAGTGACCGGTCCGGGCGGGTTCCTGAAACCGGGAATCGTGCACACCTGGATGCGCCTGTGGATTCTCGGACGCCTCACGTCTTCGGCCATGGACCTCCGCAGCCGGTCCTCCGCGGACCTGTCCACCCTTCGCGACACAACCACTACGAAGAGGACCAGGTATGAGGACAGCACCACCGCGCAGGTGCAGAGAGCGAGGCGACGGAACGGCCGGCTGTGCATCAGCGCGTGCCGAACCGTCTCACGCTGTTCTTGCGTAGTCGCCGTATTTGTTTACGTCCTGTCAACGTCTACGCTGTCCCGAAACAACGCATAGATTGGATGCCGATTGAGTGTTCATAGTTCAGTCCTTTACCATCTCTTGCATTTGCAGAGACGTGTTACATTTTCAACTTGTGACTAGCCGTCTTAGTAGCGTTATTTATTTCAGTCATCAACGCAAAGCATGGTTTGGATTTTTATTACTTCCGCAAACTAATTCTTTACCATCCTTATGTCCGCACACACAAGAGACGTATTACTCTGCTTCCTGCGTTTGATGAGCCATCACAATCTGTTCTTGCGCAGACACTTTATCTGTTTATCCACTCACTCCAACGCGTACTGTTACATGTTAATTGATTCTGCATGATCTGCTCTTTATGCTATGCATGTATAAAGATGCATTACCACTTTCAGTACATACTGAACTATTTAAGACTGTTTTTACGTAGTCGCTGTAGTGTATTTACCTTCTTACCGCAGCATACATATTAAATGGCTATCACTTCTGCGCGGATCCATTGCTTAACTGTCTTGCAAAGATGCGCATCCTACAATTTTACGTTATCCGTGGATGGTTTTATGACTTGAAGTAAAATGTTCTTTAAATAGTTACAGTATTTTAATAAAGATCTGTTTTATGTAGGATCCAGACACTAACAACGCAAAAGACTGTACTTTTTAAAACTTATAATCCATCACAACTTTTCATATTTATTGTGACTTTCAATGATTGCATTTTTGAGTTCGGTATTCTTATACATGAATATGTCAGCCGTAATTAATTGTTTTAAGACAGCCATTTTAAGCAGCTGTCGGAAATCATTCCATTCACACGCATTAAAAATATCTTACACAGGTATTGAAATTATCGTAGCATTTTAAAATTTGTTTTCAGGAAACAAGAAACTTCAGATGCAAAACGTCTGTGAAAGAATAGGTATTCATATATAGTATTCAATTCACTACATCTATCTATACTTTAAAATTACTTACTGTAAGTCTCCAGTTCTACTATCTCTAAAAAGAAAACTTTGGAAAATATAAATAAAATTCAAAACTCAATCATTAGGTAATTTTTCACGTGACAACTTATGAAATATATTTCGAATAAAACCATACATTTTTCTTTTAAGATAGAAAAATTTTGAAGTTTATGATCAAGTTATAAAATAAAAATATTCTAAAATGTACTGTGTATATGTCTCAACAAAATATCGTTTACTAGTATGAAACACATAAAGATACAGTTTTAAAGTAAATTAAAGAATAGAGCAAGTTTTTACAGTAAAGCATTGCTGCATATAATTTCGTCTATTGAAATGGTTATTCAAAATGCTTATGTCATATTTTATTGCTTAGTTCAGAAAATCAAAAGACATGATTTCTTGCACAATTTATGGGAAAATATATGAACTCTCATGAATGCTTACACGCACTTAATTTCATTTTTTTCTCAAAACAATCTAATTTCATTTGGTAAGTAATGATATGCACTCATACTTATTATTACTTTTTTTTAACCACGTGTTTAGTGCTCAGTGTGGTGGATTCATTTAGTAATCTATATAACATTTAGTTTGATGATGTCATTTTTCTTCTCAAAAGGAAGCATGGACAGCTGAACTACTTTACCAGAATAGAACCAAAAATACCATTTCTCAAAACCCATTAACTTAGATCGTTTCCACAGCAACGCGAAGACATATGAAATTTCCAATTTTTCAGTGGGAGAACAGCTGCAGTTATGTCAAAATTTTCATAGCTTGTTTATATTTAAAAAGTTGTCAAGAAATTTATCGGACTTGAATTTGATATTTTAGTTCATTAAATTTTTTTGAAGAATTGGAATTACTTTAAAGAATATATTGAAATTAATTTCCCTGGAATTATTGGAAATTTACACATGAAACTATCAATTTTTTTACTGCGAAATTAGCTAAAAATTTAGCAAATAAACTTTCACATCAGAATTTTCACATTAACAGAAATTATTTAGTTTGTTAAGAGATTTTTAAGACTTGGATTCGATAGTTTAAGTTAATTAATAAAAAAATAAAAACATTCATTTTCAGAATTTTCCCTTCCGAATATTACATTCGTTTCGATGTCAGTGGAATTAAACAACGCACTATTGGATTTTGTGAGTTGGAATTTTATCTTTTGCTCTATTTTTTAGAAACTAAATTGGATATCAGCTTAACAAATATGAACTTATCTGGGTGCGAATTATAACATAAAATATTTTGAAAATTACTTATTTCCTTCTTTCATGTAATATATTTTTCTAGTAGTTTCCAACTCCTATCGCATTTTTGCTTTTTTTGTTATATCTTTCAACTGTCTTGATGAAAATAAATTTAGGATTTTGGTCTTACATATATATTTATGCACGCAGAAAAAGCAACAAGAGTTTTCTTAGTTGCAAATGTATAGCAGCAATTTGGTTATTTTATACAAAACGATGAACTTCGTCTACTTTTTTAAGGTATTCACAGTATTAGAAAGAGGAATTATATCATTTAATATTAGAGCTTATTTCACTAATTTTGGTATCAGTTTTAAACATGTTTTCGAAAGTACTTGTTTATTTAAAATATAAATACGCAAAATAATAAATAACTACAATGTGACAATTTGAAGGAAAAAAAAATATTTTCTATTAAAAATCGCTGAACTGATTTTTAGAATTACCATTTACTGGCTTATTTAAAAATTTAACTAATTTATTATATTTAAAAAAATCGATCGAAATTTAACAAGAATTTATGATAATGCAAATAGTTTAGTATAGTTTATAAAGCAAATAGTTTTGCGTTTGAAAACTGCTTGGAGTTTTAAAAGGATATTTTAGGAGGATTTATATCTGAAAATGTAGATCACAGATTAACATTCTTATTGTTATGTCATTCAAACCATATTGTAGTAACTAAAACACGTTTTACTGTTCCTAGTACCTAAAATTACAAGACAATACTTCCGTAAACGAGCTGTCAATTCAAGTTTGTAAACAAAACTGAATTTTTTCTCTTAAGATAAACACAGGAATGGTGCACCGCACTTCAAGCTGTGTATTGAAATTTTAGCAGCATATTTACCAACAGCTTTAGAAAATCATATTAATAACACTTAGATATTCGCAGAAAAGCAACGCCAAATCATGATTTGCTGTATTTTCCAGATTTAAAAGCAGCATCTTAATTTGCATGTTCGAAACAGCCAGTTTTACCATTCCACAGGAGAACGCTTACTCAGAGAAGAGAGGTAAACTCTTTGCAGAAAGAATGCTTCAGGTGATCTGTAAAGAAAACTTCTTTTGTGCCTGGATTTCTGTGGTTAAAACACATTACGCAACATTTTCGTATGCGAATTCTGCCTGGACATTCCTTGACGCACCTCCACGCCGAAGAAATGAGAAGAAATCTATACTAACATCAGCTGCTGGAGTCCATTGCACTCCTGGCTTCACAGGCTCAGCAGGAAAAATCACGCGGCAGGAGAGCAGCCTGGATCGAATCGCCTGGAAACATGGGCGCGATCTTTTCTGCGCCCCCGAGATGATGTACGTTTGCGCCCCCTTGCGGTAACTAGGTAACGGCCCGCTATTTGATGGGGGGGGGGGAATACGCAAGAAAGAAGATCTTGCGAATATGGTCTCGGCGATATTACAAAACTCATTTAGAAGCTCATTTAAACTTTGTTTGCTTTCCAACAAGCTCCGAATGAGCTTATAAATGAATTCTTAATTTTTGAAGTTTTTTCTAAGAAATACCATCTGTATGGACAATTTGAAAATAAACACGCAGACATGCCCACATATTGACTGGGTTGTGTATTAGCTACTAATTAAAAGAAAAGAAAATTTCTTCTGTTGGTTATTACCTTTACAGAGTTGAAGTTTAGCCATTTACGGACATCCATATTGAACGGGTATAAAAATTAACTCATTATTAAAAAAAAAAGAAAGAAAAGAAAAAGAGAGAGACCAAAGAAAAACCGATTATAGAAAAGCATGAAAACTTAGCACGGACTTAACAGAACTTTTGTCAAAACAAAAGTCTATTATCAAAATGCGTTTCGCTTGTTTCTTTTTTCACATGCTTTCTTGCAGAACACGCAAGTTTCGTGAGTACAAAACACTTAGCAAATTAGAATGACTCAGGGACCCCAAAACAAAGCCATTAAGTCGTTTCCTGACTTCTTTTTAGATCATCTATTTACGGATTTCACTTTGATATCAAGTTATGGAAATGTTTAATGCCTTTTTTTTCTTTTATTTCTCATACTAAATAAAGAAAGTATTGTGATTGCGAAAAATCGATTCTGACCATTCCTAAATTTATTTTGATAATTTTTTACGCGACGTTTCATCGTAAGTATGTATTTGTGTGCGTACATATGAATGTGAGATCGATTTTGAATGACTGTGAATCCATTTTGATTAGTTTTGTGATGATATCTGTACGTACGTATATGTATGATGTACGTAACTCGCGTCGATTTGCCGTAGAATGTTGTTGAAGGCTCATATTTAGAACTATTCTAACATTGAGTTGTGCACCTCCCCGTTTGCTCGCAATCAGGGCCGTGCCCAGTGTTTATGCGGCCCGGTGCGAAGTCAACTTTTTGCGGCCCTTGTACACACACACACACACGCAAGACTATTTCAGTATAAAAATAGATGGAGCTTAAAATTTCTCATTATTTTTATAATTTTGTACACGTCCCCCAAAAGTACAGTTATTTATATATTTGAAATATTTTATACTAGCTGAAGTATCCGTCGTTGACGGACTGAATGCAAATTTCCAAAAAGCAAGAACTTTCGTCAGCATTGTAGGAGTACACAGAATGGATATAGTATGTTGCCAAAGTAAAGAAAGCGAAATTATAATTTTTATGTTTTGTTAAACTATTACAGGTTAGAGAGTAAAGTAAGTAATATCATTTGATTCGCTTTAATTATGTGATGCGCGAACGAATATTTACGCGTATTGAAATAATTTTCTCAAAATCTCAAAATCTAATCAATATTTTTTGAAAAATTGGAAGCCTAGAATTTAAGTTGAGTGACAACCTATCATGTCACCAGATTTTTTTAAATTCCTTGCAGTCTTTATTTCGTGATTCTGGAACAAAATTTCAACATTTTAAAACGATTTTCACAAAATCTCAAAATGTAATCAAAATATTTTAAAAATTCAACGCCTATAAAATAAAGATTAGCAACTACCTATCATATCACCAAATTTCGTATCATTCGTATTAGTCGTTATTACGTGATGCGTGAAGAAATATAAACTTATTTTGAGATAATTTTCCCAAAATCTCAAAATCTAATAAAAATGTTTAAAAAATTGCACACCTATAGTTTATGTTGAGCAACCATCTATCATGAGACCAAATTTCATATCATTCGCTTTAGTCGCTATTACGTAATGCGTGAACAAAGATTCACTCAGTTTTAAACGATTTCCGCAAAATCTCGAAATCTGATGGATTTTCTTTAATTAGATGCTTATAGTTTAAGGTTTACCACCTATCATTTCACCAAATATCATTTTTTCACCTTTGCAGTTATTACGTGATGTGCGAACACAAATTTACTCAGTTTGAAACGATTTTCGCAAAATCTGAAAATCTAATCAAGATTTTTTTAAAATTCGACGCCAATTTTTCAAGTCGAATTACTACCTATCATGATAGCAAATTTCATTTCAATCGCTTCAGTCATTTACACGTGATGCTCCAACACAGATTTACGCAGTTGGAAAGAATTTTTGCAAAATCTCAAAATCCAATTAAGATTTTTTAAAAATTCGACGCCTATGTTTTAAGTTGAGTGACCACCTATCATGACACCCAATTTCATATCATTCGCTTCAGTCGTTTTTACGTGATGCTTGAACAAAAAAAGCGTCACGGACAGAATGACAGACAAACTTTTTTTTGAGGGTCACACTGGATTCCTAGGTGCTTGAAACGGATAGAAATCGCAAAATTTTTGAATTCCAAGAAATGTACAGACAAAAGTCTAATTTTATTTATATAGAAGATGGTTATTTACTTATTGTTCAACAGTGTTAATAATACCAAACTACATTATTCGAGTTCATTGGAGTATTTTTCCTAATTCCTAATGTTTTCCTGTGGTGTTACTTTCTGATATGATGACTCACATACTGACACTCTTGTAAATACAGGGCGCCTAATAATTAATCGAAAATTTGAAACTGCAATAAGTTATTCGGACGTCATAGTGACGTAACATTTGGTGACGCAACAGTACGTTTACAATTCATGAAATGAGTTTGAACGAGATTGAATTAATACGAGTTTTCATCTTGTGCCTGACGCAGCACTAGACAGACACGAAGCTGCAAATAGTTTCCAGTAAAAGTTCGCGTCTTTTCAAGCAGTTTGCACTAATAAAATACCGAACTCGACCATCGAACAGAGGATTTTCATTTTCTGTTGAAATTTCGGCCATCACACTGCGAACTGTTCGTTCAGTTTTGGGTAACTTTGCTCTTGGGCTTCGCCATATTGTTGCAAGGTAATGGGAAGCACTTCAAAACTCTTGTGCATTAAATCAGAATAAGTGTACTTATACGTGAAATAAATATTTTTTCTTTTATCTCTTATGCCACAACCCTAATTTTAGGCATAAATGAGTTCATCCATCATTAAAACTTACAGTGCAATAGCTGAAGTATACCCGTCGTTGACGCGTTAGAAGTTACATTCGTAAGCAAGCATAGACTATGCTTAGGAATAAACCGGTCACTGTATTAGAGTGACCGTTTTTTGTGTTTTTTGAGGGGTGGGAGGGCCAAAAATAACATTTTAAAGAATAAAAATATTGAAGTGGCTTTAGATTTTAAAAGTTTTAATACCATTGGCTTAAACAGTGTTAGGGAATCGCTACGCTTTTGGCAAATTTATGTGAGATTAATAGTTACAGATAGTCACTACAATCTGTGATCATTGCATGCCAGATCAGCGTCTTGAATATAAATAAAAACTGTAACAAAACGAAATAATTTACGCAAAACAATCAAATAATGTATACACTTTACTTAACACATACGATAATGGTTATTCCTACATTTCAATCAACATGCTAAAAAATAGGATATTTAAAAAGAATATATTGATTCTTCTATGAGTGTATGCAAAAATCGATAATCAATATATTCGTATTAAATATAATAAAAATATAACAAATATTCACATAGCTCGGATCCAGCATTTAATGCTAGTCTAGCAATAAAAAAAGCATTTGTGGGTTGTGAATTCCTGCTAGAATAGCATAAAGTTCAAGCAAAACGTTTTGTTTTAGTTGGAAGAGATTTTAATGTGAAGAGGTCATTGGTCACCTGTAAATAAATTTTGTTTGATTCACTACAGATATTTTAATATTGTGCTTACAGAAAACTTAACCCAGAAAACGCTCAAATTTCAAAAAATCTAATAAAGCGCATAAATATTAAAAAAATCGACGAAATTTTTAAAAATTAAATAGATAACTAATATATTAACTCCGGGCGTCTTAAAATGATTTCATTTTTTTTATGCAATTTTTGCACAGTTTCAAAATTTATTCAAATTCAAAACAAAAATGTGACATATGTTGTTTTAGTCGTTACTGATCCTCGTGTTTATAAATTTCATTCACGATTTTCCGAATATCTATGAAATATTTAAAACAATTTTGGCATCTATAGTTTACATTAACTTGGCACATAACAAGATGTCAAATTTCATTCCATTCCATTGCCCTTTTTCAGGAATGGAACAAACATTTTCTTAATTTTTACAAAATTTCAAAATCTATAAAAAAAAAATTGAAGTACTTTGAAATCTATAGTTTAAGTTTTATTTCATTCCCCAGACAGCACAGCAAACTTGCAGCAAGCTTGATTTATCAAGTCAATAAACTTGAATTAAGCTTGAAAATTTCAGTTTAAGCTTAATGCAAGCTTGAATCAAGTGTTCTAGTCTTGCCCAGCTTGCATTAAGCTTGACATAGCAAGCTTAAAAATTTTTTCTAAATACACGGGGCGCGAGCGCCCCACATACTTTATTTTTCCCCTCTATGCTGAAATTTTAAGTTATTTTAATCTGTTCCATCAAACGTCGGCGGCTGGGTTCGATCCCGGGAACTTTAAGCTGGAAGGTCTGCGTGCTAGCCTTTCGGCATTATGCCTCGGGCAGCTATCACTAAAGTTTGAAGTGAGTGTTGTCACGCCAGATCGATAAATATGGGCGATGCTGATAAGTTTCTTTTATTTTTCCATGGGATGAATCAAAATTTTAATAGTGTTATGTATGATTTATAGACTCTACTAATAGGGAATTAAGCATAATATAAACTTAGAAGCAGGACACGTTTTAAAACTTTCAATATCTCAGCATTCGTCGTTGAGCAATACTGCTGGCCAAAATCGAGACAAATGACTGATTTTGAAATCAATTTCGTAGTATAATTGTATTTTATTTTGAAGAATTTCCATATTTGGAAATATAGAATCTTTTTTTTAATTCTATGGTCAAGTACATTTATGAGTGATTAATTATTTTGTGGAGGCCGGATTACGCCTCATTCTACCACCCATAAAGTGAAGTATATTAACTAACTAAATTGTGTTAATTATATTAAAATTTATTTTTAGGGCTAATTAATTAGTTAATGGAATTACTAATGTTAATTAGATGTAAATAAAACTAAAACTCCGCTCGTGTTATAATAAAATAAAACACAACTTTTACGAACTTTTCTTTATTGAGCAAATTTGAGAAATGCTAAGTCAATTAATGTCCATTCTCTTTCACAGATGGCGCCATCAACGCTCGCTTTAAAAAGGAAAAATCAAGCGAGTATCAATTGTCAAGCTTGAATTGTCAAGCTTAAATCAAGCTTTATTTAAGCTTGACAATTCAACTTGACTCCTGCAAGCTTGCTGCCAGCTTAAAATGAGTTGAACTGTCAAGCTTGTATTAATACGTCAAATTCAAAGAAATGTCAAGCTTAATTTAAGCTTATGTGCTGTCTAGGTCCCTACAGTGGTTTATATATGATAGACAAACAAATATTTACACTTTTTGAATAAATTTTCGCAAAATATACTCGCAACATAATGTACAAAATACGTACAACCTGTAACCAACACTCTGCAGCCTGTTGACATTTATTAGCTCTCTGTTACAGAGGATTTTGATAAATTAAAAAATATATATCCATATCTAATCGCAGTGCTTTTGAAAGTACATTCAAAATTATGGTTGCAGAACTTAGTATCCGGGTTCGAATCTTGAAAGTATACGGTGTAGCTGGGAAGTTCTAATAAACAGTCCATTTGACAGGACGAAACACAAATTTTATTAGATAGTCGATGAGCAATCTGCTAACACGAATCACATTAATAAATAAGCAATAACACGATTTATAATAACAGCCAGCTTAACACAGGAGCTTTCTCAGATGCTGTATTTCACTCGCAATAACAATTCTTCCACGGGCTAAAATTCAGCACAAATTCTTGAGACAAATTATCAGCAATTCCGCAGGATTCAACAATGGAGAAAGCCCAAAGAGCTTTCAAAAATAAGCTCCTCAAAATAATCGATAAATCGCTTACAAAAGCACACAATCAAAGCCTTATGTTCTCTGTAGAATTAACCTCTGCTCGCAACAGCTGGCTGAATTGCTCTGAACTCTGGAACCATCCTACTTCTTTTTACTAAGCTGACGTGGCACAAACATTTCAGTGATCCCATCTGCAGAGAAAATTCAATCAATCGCAAAGTTTGATTATGTAATAGAAATGCAAATTGAGTAATACATAATGCATAATTCTAATGCAGGGAAGCAAAGATTACAGGGCCCATCAATAAAAATGCTCCAAATGTCAAGCTTGGCGACTTTTTGGGAAAACTTGTGAAATTTGCTGCCAAAAATAAGTTTTCAAAACTGAAGTCAACTAAGCGATAGCGGCAATATTTCTCGAGAATTCGAGAAAATCCCTATTTTAAAGAATGGGTGAGCCAAAACTCCCTATTTCGTGTTCCAGTCAACCAATTTCCATGCAACAAAACACAAATTTTAATTATTTGCAATGTAGGATGAGAATTTTAGACTAGTTTAATTCCTAGAAGAGTCCTCAGTCACCCCCAAATTTGGTCACTCTCTTTGCATCTGCTAAAGAACTAGCAGAAACTCAGTTCTATAACTGAAGTGTCCTCGTACAGTTAGTCACCAAATCTGCAAATTAAAACAGCGGCAGAAGAGTGCTTTAAACTATCAATTATTTGGATGGATAAATGGCATCGCTTGAAAAAAGGTTCTATGCAGAAAGATTTTTCAGTACTCTTGTAGAGTTAAGACCTGGATAAGATCAGCAGAAGATTGACATATACATCCATTTTTTGGATGTAAAATAGGATCTTTTACATTAATTTCTTTTGACTCGGGGGGGGTCGCCCCCTCCCCCCCCCTTTAGTCCGCCCTTGTCTCGAGTTATAGCTTGCCCTTTTCGGCAGCTAGTTGGTTAGTCGATTTTTTTTTTTTTAATGGAGACGTTAGATGCAACTCCGTAGAAGGAGGCGCATTTCCTTTGGCGAAATCTAACTCTAGTCAAAGACATCCGAAATGGAGTTCTGCGTATGTGCGTCAGCTAATCAAAAATATCAAGCCAGCGACTGGTCTATAATGCAAAGCCGCAGAACAATTTAAAGCGTTCATAAGGGATTTTTTTTTTTTAGGACGGGGAAGGGGGGAGGGGGGATCAAAACCAATTTCAAAGCGTTCGATAGATGAACGGGAAGCTATCTTGTTGTAAAATTGAAAATAAAAACGAGATGGCTAAATGAACTTAACTCTACAGTGCATACTGTAGCCAATTGGCTACACTCTCATTTTTTTTTTTTTTTTTTTTTTTTGTAATAAATGGAAAATGTTGTAGTTTTTGTTTAAAATATGCATTTAAAATAAATGTAAAGTCTTATGGAACTAAATTTTAGTTTTTAAAATGTATGCCAGCATTATTTTTTGAGAAAACAAGCACGGATTTATAACAAGTGCATCCAGTTCACTGAACAAATTTTAGCCGAATTTTTAATTGCTTCTAATTTTTATTGCTAAATGAAAATAAACACAAAACTATTAAAACATGGTAATATTGGACTAAATAAAGGAAAATTTGGCTATATTACTTTCTTCGATTTTACGAGAGCTATAAGGTGGAGCTTCGTATCTGAATATTTTGTATGATTTTTCTGGGAAATTACATGCTGAATTTTTTAACAAATATTTTTCCTAGCATAAGTAAATCTAAATGAAGTTGTGATTTTATTTTCAGCCCATTTTAAAAAATCATGCATTGTAGAGTTAAAATAGCAATTTAAAATGGAAAGTTTCTAATTATAAACAAGCAATAATAAACAAAAATCTATGTACGCTACTGTGCTAAATAAATTCATGTAAAAGTAATTCCTCCTGTCCTACGTTTGCATAATTTTTCCGATTCCGGAATACTGGCATCGGGATTGATTCCTTTCATGTGAAATTTAAGTGTAATAAAAATGTAAATAAATTCACAAAAGTATGTAATTTGTTTTATATAAAATACAATAAAATGTTATGTAATAACTAAAAATTTAAGTTGATTTTGATAGTTCATGGAACGTATATCTAGAGGATAATATTTCAGGGATCTTATGGCTATTTTATTAAACTGATATATGTATACACTAATGGCCAAAAGTATTGCAAGTTTCAGAAATCTAACCCTTTTCAAGATTAAGCCCCCTCTCCCCCGTCAAAATTAAAAATCAATATACTCGTAATTGATATTTTTTAATGTCAACATGTTAAATTAATTACTTCAAAGACAAGATAGCATTAAGTTAAAGAACAAAAATAATTATTTAATTTATTGAAAAAATAGCATAAAAATATATAGGTTTTTATAGAAATCATAATCCGTTTTGACTCGCCTGAATAAAATTAAATAAAGAATTAATTTCTAGTTATTCTGCAAAAAGAGGATAATAAATAAATGCAATTGAACTAAAAATCATTTATTATGTTGCAGAGCAGCCTTGACTTTGATCACAACAGCCACACTTTTAGATAGGGAATCCACAATGTTTTATAACACTTCCTTTGGTGTTTCATGGTTCCAATTTAAATTATTGGCTCCTGAAGCTCTCATTTTGCTTTTTGGTGATTTTCAGATGTATTTTTTTTTCAACTGGCAAATTTCCTGTCCATTTTTCCTGGCCTTATTCTTGAAACGATGGTTAGATTTCTCAAACTTGCAATACTTTTGGCCAGTAGTGTATACACATTCGAATGGAAAATTTTGGATTCTTCCTCCAAAATTCCTGATTATACTACTGTTCCAAAGCATAATTTCTTTGACCGTAGAATGGAATTTTAAAACATATGTTTGAACATTTTATTTTCCTTATTTGTAGGGATTATAGATTAAAAACTAGATACAATGTGCCAAAATCAGAATTTACGTAACTTCGGGCAAACCGCGAATACCACGACGCCGAGAGCCCAATTTGCCCTCCTCTCGAGTTTTAGAAGGTTTTCTTCCAATAATATTTCTTTTTTTCAATAACATTTATACTAAATTTCATTATATCTCCTGCATGCGAGAGTTATTTATGCGAAGATATTTTGTTCTTGTTTGTGCCATGAGTTTTGGAAGGTTTTTCTTCCACAGACATTTGCTATTTTAAAACTGTGTTTAACTTGTATAGTAAATTTTAATGTATGTCATCCAAGAATGTATTATGTGATAATTCAGAATTCATTACGTGATAATATTTTGATCCGGTGGGTGAGTTAAGTTTTGGAAGGTTTTCTTCGAATAACATTTGGTATGTTAAAACTGTTTAAATTGTATATTTAAAATTTATGTTTGTCTACCATCCAAGAATCCATTAAGTGATGATACTTTGATCCTGTGTACGCCTTTTGTTTTGGAATGCTTTCTTCGAATGACCTTTCCTATTTTAAACTGTGTTTAGATTGTATATTAAATTTCATGTTTGTCATGCAAGAATTCATTATGTGATAATATATTCTGATTCTGTTTGTATTTCGAGTTTTAGAAGTTTTCTTACATTGTAGTACTATCCTAAAATTGTGTCTGCATTGTGTAGAACATATGAACTCTGTGTGCATAACGTTTTTAAAGATTTTATTTTATTTATATACTAGCTGCGTGCCCGTTCTTCGCACGGTAGAAAACGAAAATTCCTCACATGTGTAATTCGAATTAATTCCGGTGATGTGGAATCTAGAAAAAGCAAAATTATTTCACTCTTTACTTAAAATTTGCGTCATATATGTAATAACCTGAGATCATTGCAACATAATGACACACACACACACAAAAAAAAAAAACTATGTCAGCGTCATTCGGTATCAAAAAAGTGCAAATGGACCGTTTGCAGTGAACTTCTTACTTTCAAAATGTCTTATTTCCTCAGACATGCTGTCTTTTAGGTTCACGTTTTAGCGTTAAATACCTCAGACACTACATGAAATGGACATTTTTTTTTTAATTTTAAAAATACATCACCCTCTCTTGCAACCCTTTACAAAAAGAAAAGAGATAAGAGATAAGACTGCGCTATTTATAAAGGCTTTAAAATTGTTTTTCTCAGTTTAATTTTTCTTCTCGCAAATAAATCCAGTATTTATAAAAGGAAATCGAGCGAAGCAAAGAAATCGTCTGCTCGCGGGACCCTTTTTTATTTATTTTTTTCAACTGGCAATTTTAATCATTGTTACTGTATCCATGACAACCAAACCGCAAGATATCAAACCGAAACTCATAAGCAGGTGCTACTAAAATGAAAATCCTTCTTTACTTAAAAATTCGTAAAAATTCTCCTAATTTATATTTTCCCTCCGTTCTTCTTTTAAAAGTGGGCGAATTGTGTGCTCCGTCTTTTGCCCAAATATAAAACAGTTATGACAGATAGAATTCAAGATGCAGCAGTTTTAAAAATATTTTACGAAAGTCAGCGTCAAATTTAATTTTATTTGAAAAAATCCCAAAAATCTGCAAATTATGTTACACAGTCCGAACAAACAGTTTTTAAAAGAAAATTTTCTCCTCTATTCGATGATGTAAATATCGTTTTCTTGCGAGTGCAATTACCGGCGTTATTATGTATTACGCAAGAAAAATCGCTAAAAATCGGACAAAACATAAAATAAAACATTTTCTAATTGGAATTTCGAAAAAATCGCTTCGAGGTGTGTCGAGACCCGTCTTGGAGAATTTCCGTACAAAATTTGGTAGGTCTACGATCACCCGTTTCGGAGCTACGCGAGACACAGACAGACAGACAAACGGACAGTTTACACTCTGTTTTATTTATATAGATGTTATCTTACAATTATGTTTTCTTTTAATGATTAATAATTTCAATACTGTGTGCAATTTTATACGAAATAGAAGTGTTTCGTGAGTTTTTCTTGTCATATAATTCTCGGAAGTATTTATTATTAGGGCTTTGAAAGGTGCATTTTTCTATATTAATTGCATTATTTAGCTATATAAATATTAGGGTGGATCGAAAAGCATAGAGAAATATATATATATTTTTTTTCGAAATCAATCTTGGCCTAGGGTGGAAAAGTTGCGTATTGAGTTGTTTAGTTTACATGTTAATTTTTATTGAAATCCATCAACATCTTGAGTTGCCCCAAGTGTCTAAAATATAGTTTACAGTTGAAATTTTACGAAAAAAAAAATAATAATATTCGAAATTTCTTTTGGCTCAGGATCATAAAGTTATGACTTGAGTACATTAGCTTATACATATATTTTTATTTAATTCCATTCATATCTTCCTGTGCCGCAAGCCCCAACGAAAAATAGTTTAATATTGACAATTTCACAAAAATGTGTTAAAAATTGTAAAATAAATATTTTTATTTTTATTTTATATATATATATTTTTTTAATAAATTTGGAAGAATACTCAGGTAATAAAGTATAAACACTTATGGAGCCTAGAAAAAGTATCTATATAAAAACTAGAGACGGAAGGAGTATTTTTTGTAGGTTATCCAGATAGTAAAACTGTTTTTATTTTTGCATATTTGATTAAATTGATGTGCTAAAGGCAACAAATCAACTGATAACCAACTCAAGTATTTGAAACACTATAAACCTTTTAAAGTACTAATATACAATAAATGTATGATATAATTTACGCGTGGAAAAAAAAAACTATTTCAATCTAAACTGTGATTTTGAATTAAAAGATTTCATTATGTTCTTTGATTTGAGCCTAAATCTTACAAATCCGGACTTTCTTTCTTCTCCACAAACAAGAGATGCAGCCTCTGTTACCATTTTCACAGAGTGCCCAATTCCTTGTGTGTGGCATGGGAAGCTAGACAAATAAGGAAATTTCGCTGAAGCAACCCCCTTTGACAGGAATGTTTTTAAGTCTTACCAGAGATGTCTTTTAAATCTCAATGCTTGTTATTATCATTCCAAAAAATTGAATTCATGTAATCAGTTGCTTGCATGTTTATTACTTATTATTACAAGACGTGGAGTTGTCGGCAAAACAGAGAAGCGCTGCTGAGAAAATAATTATAGAATTCCAAGTTCTCTTCTCTCGTACTTCCGGTGAATTTGGTCATTCCATGGTGACTGACGTTACAGTTTGACTGCATTTGTAACCTTAAAAATTCATCAGTGGCTTGAAATATATATATTTATTTATTTAAACTGATCAAGAGTATCATGAATAAGTACTATACTGTTATCCATTTTCAATATAAGAATGCCCCTCCCCTTTTTTTTAAATTAAGGGAAATCTAAAAAACGTGGTGATGTTACACAGAAGAGACATTGAGAAAAATGAATTTTATATAAATTCAAATCCTATTCGAACTAATAGTATGAGAAGTAAAATACTATTTTTCTAGTTAAGTACAGATTTCAATCTTTATGAAAACATTTTCTTTTCATTTAAAAAATTTAAAAAATTTTAATGTAGAAAATATTTTATTCCTGTGACTGATATTACATTCACATAAACATGCTATAATTATATATTATTTCTTCTTAAAACTACCAAATTTACTTTTTGAAATTGTATTAATCTAGTTTAATCATAATATTTAAATCATAGTAATGCTTATTGTACATTAATAAAATTTAAAAAATGATGTTGTTAGTGTATTTCACTAAAGGGTGATTCCATGGAACTAGGAACACCAGTGAAAAAAAATATTCATAAAGAATAATAGTTTTTTCCCCCTATAAAGTAAACATTTGTGAATTTCTATAAAATTATTCAACGGGTATGTATAAAATCTTAATTTTTGTTGAAATTTCATTCATTTATGAAAAGATTAGACAAGCGCATAAACCTTTGACTGCAATGTTTGCCTTTAGAACAATTTTTATAAATTAGCCCTAACATTAATGTAACATCGCTCCTAATAACATAAAGAGTCGTAGTTTCATTTGTGAATTTTAAAGTTATAAAAATGTGTAAATGTGTATTATAAAATATGTGTAACATATTAGAAACATTTCTGTTTTTCAATTAGAAAGCTACTTAAAAAATTGGGAAAATAGCATTGATTGCTGCTGCTGAAAGACAGAAAAGGTGATGAGATAAATTAAAGAATGAAGGAAAATATGAAGATCATAAAAACAAAGCAGAAGCAATAAAGAGACAAAATAAAAGAAGAAATGATCGAGCTAAATTACCTCAGTCAATTCAGAAGAAGGTAAAAAGATTAATTTATGTTGAAATTAGATAAAATGTTTGAAAAAGAGTATTCTGAATTGATTGAGGTAATTTAGCTAGGTCATTTACTTTTTATTTTGGCTCTTTATTGCTTCTGCTTTTCTTTTCTTTTTTAATCTTCATATTTCCCTTCATTCTTTAACTTATCTCTTCTCCTTTACTGTGTTTCTGCAGTAGTCAATGCGATTAACCCAATATTTTTATGTGGGTATCTAATTAAAAAACAGAAATATGATTGATGTTACATATTTTTTATAAGTTTAAAATTCATAAATTGAACCAATATTAAATATTCAAAAGACTAATATTAAATATATCTTCATAAAGGAAGAGAAAATTATTTTTATATTTTTGGGACTTTTTTTATTTAAGCAAGAAAATTTTTTATAGAATTTTGTGACTGATGTTACATTAATATTTGGCCTAATTTACAAAAATTGTTTTTAAGATAAATATTGCAGTTAAAGGTTTCTGTATTGGTCTAATATTTTCATATATAAATTAATTTCAATAAATAATACTAAGATTTCCTTCATATTTGTTGATTTCTTTAAGATGAATTTCCTACACCTCTTTAAGACAAGAACTCATGTAAAAACAATAATGGTGCCAAACATTGTGTATAAACCTTTTAAAAAGGTGTTGTTAACTTTTTTAGCATCATATTATAGAAAGTCACATATTTTTACTTCATAGGGGACTAAAGTATTATTTTTTTATAAGATTTATTTATTCATTTTTTTCATTGGTGTCCCTATTTTCATGGAATCACCCAACACAGAATAGATACAGGCAGCCATTCTCCCATCAAGCAACATCCTAGGCGACTGCGTTTGCTAAGCAAGAAGAGATGAGCAGATTTTAGAGGAGATGCAGCGTGATGACGTCATCGAGCCATCGACTAGTTCCTGGGCCTCGCCAATTGTTTTCGTCCGGAAGAAGGAGGATTCCACCCAGTTCTGCGTTGACTATAGACGTCTGAATGACATTACCAAGGACAAGCTACCTTCTTCCCAGGATAGACGCCACTTTAGACACTTTAATCGGAAATGAATGATTATCCACTCTGGATCTCAAGAGTAGCTACTAGCAAATAGAAATTAATCCCGATGACCGTGAAATCCGTGATATTTTCATCGTCGGAAAGACTTTCAAAGAACATCTACAGAACATCCGAAAGATGCTGAAGAAATTAAAGGAGGTAAACTTGAAACTGAGTCCATCTAAGTGCAGTCTGTTTCGTCGGGAAGTACGTTATCTCGGACACATAATATCAGCCCACGGAGTCCGAACCAATCCCGAAAAGACGTCCGCTGTGAAGAACTGCAGTCGTCCTGAGAATGTCCATGAGCTGCGACGTTTTCTCGGACTGTGTACCTACTATCGAAAATTCGTGAAGGGTTTTAACGAGACTGGACAAGAACTTCTGTGAACTACAGAATGTGAGGATGCGTTCAACTAACTGAAGACGGCCCTAACATCTTCGCCGATCCTGTCGTATCCTCACCCTGACAAGCCATTTATCTTGGACATAGATGCAAGTAAAGAAAGTGTCGAAGCAGTTTTGTCCCAGGAGATAGATGGCCAAGAACACGTCATTGCTTACTGGAGCAAATGCCTTTCGACGGCAGAACGTAACTATTGTGTTACGAGGACGGAACTTCTTGCTATCGTCAAGGCCATAGACCATTTCCATCATTATCTGTACGGCGGAAAATTGCTGCTCCGAACGGACCATGCCTCTTTAACCTGGCTTTTCAACTTCAAGAATCCGGAGGGCCAGATAGCCAGGTGGATACAGAGATTACAAGAATATGACATAGAAATATGTCATCGGAAAGCAGCATCTCATGGAAACGCAGATACTTTATCGAGAAGGTCCTGCATAGAAAGTTGTCGCTAGTGCTCCAGGGCCGGGAAAAATTATTATCAGAAACATCCCGTTGCCCACCAAGTTACATAATCGGCACCATCCCAAGATCCCTGGAGTGACAAACAAGTCTGGTCTGACCAGTTAGCTGATAGTGACATCAAAGCTATTGTGGAATTTATGGGAAAATCCAGCGAGAAGCCTATTTGGCAAGATATATCGTCATGCAGTCCGGCAGCGAAACAATACTGGAATTTTTGGTATTCGCTTCGCCTGAGAAATGGAGTCCTGTGCCGCAAATGGAAGTCTGACGGCGGCAAGACTCTTCGATGGCAGTTAGTACTCTCTCGTTCGAGGATTCCGAAGGTTCTAGAAGAGTTGCATAATGGCTTAACTGGGGGCCATTTTGGCATAATGAAGACCTTGCAGAAAATTCGCGAGCGATTCTAGTGGGCTAGGGCTCGAGACGATGTTGAAAAGTGGTATCAAGCTTGTGACGCCTAGGCCCCTAAAGGCCCGAAGAAACGAAACCGTGGAAAACTGCATCGTTATAATGTAGGAGCGTCTTTTGAGAGGATTGCCCTCTAGATCCTGGGACCTCTTCCGTGAACTTCGGATGGCAACAAATACATCCTAGTTGTCATTGATTATTTCTCTAAATGGCCCGATGCGTACCCTATTAAAGATCAAGAAGCTATGACCGTAGCAGAGGTACTGGTACAAGAATAGATTTCCTGGTATGGAACCCCTCTGCAACTTCATTTCGACAAAGGAACGAAATTTACCTCTGCAGTTTTTAAAGGACTATGTCGACTTCTCGGAATCGACAAAACTCAGACTACGCCTTTACACCCACAATCCAACGGCATAGTGGAGAGATTCAATCGCACAGTTTTAAACAACCTCTCGCTCCTGGTATCTAGGAATCAAGAGGACTGGGACGAGAAACTGCCCCTCTTCCTGCTGGCCTATAGGAGTGCCGTCCATGAGACTACCGGCTTCACACCTTCCCAGATGCTATTCGGGAGAGATCTTCGTCTTCTCGCCGATCTAGTGTTTGGTCGCTCTCCAGATACGCCTTCATCGCCAGAGGAGTACATGGAAAATCTTCGCGCACGGTTTGAAGACGTGCATCATTTTACTCGGGAGCAGATCAACCTGAACACGGAGAAGATGAACACTCGCTACGACACGAAGGCTACGAGACACGAGTTCAACGTAGGTGACAAAGTTTGGCTATGGAATCCTACTTGACAGAAAGACCTGTCTCCCAAACTGCAATCGTCCTGGGACGGTCCTGACACAGTCCTAAACAGACTGAACGATGTCATTATGGATTCGTAAGTCACCTAACTCAAAACCAAGGGTCGTCCATTACGATCGGCTAGCAATTTACCGCGGTTTTAATTAATTAAATGAATATTAGACCATGGTCACTATGGCGTTATTCCACCTTTCTTACATCTCCCGTTTCTTTCCTGTTTCTCTTCTCTTCCTTTTCCATCAACTCTCTTTTATTCAGTACTTACGCCATGTTTATTGTACATATTTGTGATGTAATGGTTTTTATTAATGTGCATTTGTTTATTATGTTTATTACTTTTTTGTGTAATTGCTTAGTATGTTTATTATTTATTAGTGTGTATTTGCTTATTGTATTATTATAATTACTTGCTTAAATTATGTTGTTAAGATCCATTGTTGAAGATGTTGATCTTGTTAAAGGTTATACACTGTAGATATTTGTGTGACCTCGTAACAGGTGATTGTACTGCCCGGGACGTGCAGTCCTTAGGAAGGGGACAATGTTACGAATTTTGGGGTAACTCGCAGTTCTGGGGTTTAAAGTAGTTTAAAATTCGTATTCTACGAGTCAAATACTTAAATTTTGCTTTTTGTTGCATCATAATCGGTCAACTAGAACCAGAGATACGGAGGTTTGGGTTTCCCCATTGGTTTCTATAGCAATTTCTAGAAATCTCGAAAAATAATAGTCGTAGGCCTCCGGTAACTTCACTTTTGGGGACATATTTTTGTGCCAAATTTGACGATATTTCGCCAAAAGTCGCTAAGATTGGCGACATTTTGGTCATTTGGCGCGATTTTCCCAATGGCGCTTGTAAAGTTAGTTTTTCTGCATTAACATGCATAATAGCCTAATATTACTCTTCCATTACGCAATCAAAATCGAGGTTGTTCTAGTACATTCCACGGATGGTTCTCTCTGGAACCTTCCACGGTGCTCGTCGAAGACCATAAAAGCAGCGGGCTCCCCCAGTTTGACTCAGTCTCACTTCTGCTTCCGTCTAGAGCAGATGTCCGTGGAAGCTTAAGGTTTTGTATTGACGCTATAGAAGTGGTGTTTTCACTTTCTTTTTTTAAACTTTGTTTCTTAGTGCTGTGGGTAAAGTCTTAACTGCTGAGTATTGAGGGACTGTTAGCAGTAGCGCAGCCAGAAATTTTTTTTAGGGGGGGTCCAAATTACTCGGACTCGGGGGGGGGGGAGATCAGACCCCCCCCCTAAAATGATCATGTTGCTGTTCACAGGGCCCCCGTTCACAGGCACTCAGCACTCATCCCTTCCCCGGAAGAAATGTTTCACGAATTTTACCTTTACAGAAAACATTTGAAATTTTAGCCTCAGGCCCCCAGAAAGCGCAGAATCAGTGGGAATACCTATATTCTCCCCGCTCCCCCTTCTTGGCAAGCCAGCGTATAGCAGGGATTGATTCCCCCCCCCCCTCCCGACACATTTGCATAAATTTAACGTTAGCTTTTAGACTTTTGTCTTGCAGGAATTTCAATTGTTCGGTGTAATGCAAGTCAATCAAATAACATTTGCCATTATAAAAATGTATTATTGTAATAAAATTGCTAGTTATAAGCTTTTATACATTCTTATAAGAAAAACGAAAGAACTAACGGAAAACTATAAGCCTCTAATCGTTAACGACCGCTTTTCGAGATGGTGGAGTTCTTTGTTTCTTAACACTAAATAAAATACATTCAGGTGTTCTAATTCTAGTCCTACGTTAATATTTATTCTATTCATTAAAAAATATCTCTCCTCTTTTAAAAACCTTTTTAATAAAGCATAGCTCTAATAAATACACACAAACTCCGCATATCGTGTACTCTTATACAAAATATAGCCAAAGAATAATACTGAAAAGAAAAATTAATAAATCCCGTTAAAATTTTAATTAAATAGAAATTGTAAAATATTATTTATATACAATTATCATCAAACATGAAACATGTCAGTTGAAAAAATTCATTATTGAAGAAATTAATTCACAAAATTATACATCACCTCACATACATAGATTGAAAGTCTATTCAGGGACGTAGAGGGTCCAGTAAGTAGGGGAGCTGGGGGAGCTGTGGCTGAAATATTTTAAACGGACTCAGTACACCCGTGAGAAATTCTCCCATGTTTATGGTACATTGTTTACCTTAAACCTGATTTCAAAAATGTAGTCTACTTTTTCTAGGAAATTCACGCAATATGCCGCGAAGAGTCAAAATCCAAGAGCCAAAAGAGCAGCTATCCATATGTATTCGATACTTGGCGAAATATTTGTTTTTCGCATAGTTGGCAAAAAATAAAAAATTACTCAGCCTGGACACTCCGACTTGTTTAACTGTACAGTCATATTTTGAAAGATTTATTACACCGAACGTTTAAATTCATGTACTAAATACAAGCTCTTATTTTTTTTTTTTGGGGGGGGGGGGGAGGAGATAAAGGCGATTTAAAACGGGGACTGTTTTGAAGAGAACACTTCCCCAGTGGTTCCTAATAAACAAGTAGTCTTATTACCCTCCGCTAAAGAGGGTAATAGTTTTTGGCAGACGAAAAAAGTCGTGGATGATAATTGATAGTAAATAAAATCTTACAGATCTCACGGAAATTTGAAACACACCAAGATCCGACACATGATTGGAATAATGGATACTTGAAAAATTTCAAAGTAACGTCAGATGAAACAAAAGGGGAAACTGTAAGATTTTGTCAGAGCGTCTGCGACTGGCTGTCAAGTTCCCGAGGTTCCGATTTCATTTTTCAGAACTTGGATTTGTTTCCAGAGTCGCGTTCAAACTTTTGTCCCTCCTCGGAGCAAGTGGTGGTGTTCTGTCGTGGCATTTCTAAAATTTTCATTTTTGCGGGATCAGTGTGAAATAGCTCGTAGGCTTGGTATTTCACGCTCTACTGTCAGTGCCGGATTAACAATATAGCAGATTTAGCAAATGCTACGGGCCCCGCGCCTTTACCTTGAAAGTTTTCGTCTTTCCCTCTCAAGATCTAGCTTTTTTGACACTTTCCAAAAAGGTAGAAAAGTGTTTAAGATTTCGGTTTCTCTGTCTGTCCGTCCTTGACTCGCGTGTATAGGCATTGATTTCTACGAAATTTATATATGTTATTCTTATCTGCAGTACCATGTACCCTATTGTAAGGATCTATGTAGCATTTATTGATTTTTTTCTACAGGAGCATTCAAAATAGTCCCAATACATTGCGCTCTATGGGAAGTTATTCTTTAAAGCGTATCATCCTGCTAACTACAAGAGGTGATCAAATGAAAAGGTAAGAACGGTGGGTACAAATGTAGACTTTATTCAAAATATACACCATAGGCCTGAGCACAACGATCCCACTGACGAACAAGCCGCAGGATTCCTTGTTCCCAGAATTCCTGTGGCCGTGACGAGACCCAGTCCGTCACAGCGTCCTTGAGTACGTCGTCCGAGTTGAAGCGCTTCCCTTTCAGGTGGTTTCTTCAGTGGAACCAACATATGGAAATCGCAGGGTGACATGTCCGGACTGTAGGGCGGATGGATGGTCCAACGTCTCCCACTTGAACGTGACCAGTTCCTTGGCGAAAACGGACATTCCATTTTCTCATTGACTTGTGGGACACACAGCCTTCCCAGTATACGATCATCATCCTGCGATGAATAGTGGCCGGTTTAACACCTTCCGCTGTCAGAAATCAGATAACGCCTCGCTGCCCCTAAATCGTCGAATTTTGCAATGTGAACACCATCCTGTCCTCACACGCACTGCCGCGTCAATTGGACGTAGTAGAGTGCTTTTTACAAGAGTTTCTGCTCACTCCTGCGGGCCCCCGCATGTTCCTATCCACACAAAAGGCTCCAATCGCATTCCTAGATGTCTCGATACGTGCTCTTATAGCTGCATGGACAAATATGATAACGGTTAGGTTGTTGCGACGTTTGGTACCTATTCATTTGATCACCCCTTGTAGTTGCGCTGAACCCCGACTTCAAGATAAAACTTTTTCCTCTATGAATGCAAAAAGATTACAAAGTCAAGGGCAAAAAGCCTAACAACTTCTACATCGTTTGTACGATCCGCTTGAAATTTTTCACAAGTTTGTAAAAAAATATAGCAAACAATCTGTCAATTTTAAAATCTAAAATTCCACCCGTTCATTCATTTTTAAGCGATTTTTCGCTATTTTCAGCACCATTTCGTTTCCGAGAGTCAAAAATTGAATCATTTGGTGACAAATGACCTATTTTAAGTGAAAATGACGTCATACAATTGGGGGGATTCCAATACGTTTAAAATAATTTCTCCCGATTACACAGTTTATTATTATTTTTTCCCCCACAAATAAATCGTCTATTGGATATTCGAATGTTTATGTATACAAAACGAAAGCTTTCGACTGCGAAAAGATTCCGCGCGTTTCCAGATGAGCATGAAATTCAATTTGGGTCTGTAATAAAAATTCAATATGAACTTATTTATTTTAGGTGGATGAAAATTAAATATATTGAATGAAAGACAAATTTCCTTAAAATGTTTTTTCTCTCGCCCGTTGTAATTGCCTTCACAAAAGGCTTTGACTTCTAGTTTTAGAGATATTCTGCTCTTTGAAATGAAACAAAATTGGATGTTATGAAGGATTACAAAATGAAGCTTTGCATCGAAAATAGTGTCTGTATAGTTAAAAGTTTTTCTATACGGGAGCACTCAAAATAATTTCTATACAATACGGTCAATGGCAGTTTAGAGAGAGGCATCTATTTTAAGCATATAATACTATCCTACAATATGATTAGCTAATAATCCGACGACGATCGTGTGCCTCCTTCAAAATTTGAGCCAAAAGCCGGCAATGTTGGCGACTTTTGCGATAAATTGCCAAATAGGGTGCAAAAAAAAAATGCTTTGAAAAATGAACCAAACTTGGCAATGATTTTATTATTTTACGATAAATCGAAAAAGGTATTTACGTGTATTATCCCGGCGGTCATTAACGCCCAACTATTTTTCCCTCAAATTTCCTGGCAAACTGTTGGCAATCGTATTCCGAACCATCAATAATTTCATGTGTCCGGCATTTATCTTGGCGAAAAAGTTGCTCGTCTTGGCGGATCGCCTCGATAATAATGTAGTACCTCGAAAAATGTCTAATGTAATTATATTAAGCTATGTCGATTTCTTGGAAATTTGAAAATTCGTTACTCGCACTTTAATTAACTGATTTATTGTATTGTGTTTTGTTAAGGGCTATCTGCCTAGGAGTAGGAGGGGGTCTCCGACCGACGAAAATTTGTTAATGCATTAGAACCCAAAACGGGTTAACGTCCTTATGATTTCGGTCATTTGTCTGTTCTGATGTCCACCCATCCAGTGTTCTAACTGCTGTGGATATACATCGATTTGTGCGAAATTTATGTTTTTTCTATGTACAGTACCACGTACCATATTGAAAATGGTGTATGTAGCATTTATAGTTCTTTTACAGGAGAAAAAAATCCAATGTATAGCACAGTCTAAAAAACAGAACTAAAAGGGGGGGTTCGGGGGGGGTCTCCCCCTGTATCTGTTGATACAGGAATGACTGAATCAGCAGTCATTCTTGAAAACATATTTTAGAGATATTCGATTTTTGAAAGAAAACAAAGTTGGCATATATATTACTAAGGCTCTCAAAATGATGCTCTCCATTGAGAATAACGTCCGTATTATTAATAGTTCTACAGGAGCACTCAAAAGAATTCCCATTGCAGTCTGTGGCATTTGAGAGACACTAATACATTTCTAGCACAAGACAATGAGTATAATTTTTTATTCTTCAGTTAAACGCTAAAAAAAATTAATGGTCTTTTACAGGGTCTCATAAAATTGCATTTACAGTGATAATACAACATTTTTTTATCTACGAAATCTCGCCAGTTTTAACTAAAATACATAGCAGATTTGGCGCAAAAATATTTTGTATTGGAAGTGTTTTATAATCTATGAGCTTGGCATGACTTATCTTTCTTGATTTTTTAAGGCAACAGATAAATCTTGTAAATCTTTTTTTCTTTCGTTATTTCTTTCTTTTCATTTTTATTTATTTATTTTTTGGATAAGACAATTTCTGAAGATCTATATAGTGGAACTGTAAATCAGTTGTAGACAACTCATTGAAAGAATATATGTATAACTCGGCTGTTCGAGCCTCATCAATGGGAGACCCCCCCTGAACCCCCCTAATTTTTTAGTTTCATGATTGCCATATTAAAACGATATTAATGGACTATGTCATTTTATCTCTCATCTATCGTGTATTTCACCTGGTAACCCCATGTTGAAATTTTTAGGATTGTAACCTATTTATAGAAAAATACATGTGATGCACATTCTACAGCTCAGTAAATATTGTAACAATAGATTAAAGCTGTTGTGAACTAATAGTATTTAAATATATGTAAAATATACTTGTGATGTATATTCTACAGCTTACGAAATATTGTAACAATAGATTAAAGCTGTTGTGAACTAATAGTATTTAAATAAACGGATGAAATTTTTAAACAATCATTTTATCAAATAAATGCAACCTTACGGAGCTTATAGAAATCGGTGGTTTACGTAACACATACTAACATTTTCAGCGGACATTTATTCTTACTTTTATGTCGCGTTTTCGTAACGCATTTTCGTGTCTCATTTTTATGTCACATTTTCAAAACGGGGTGAGCGATAAAATGACATAGTCATTAATATATTTAATGTGGCTGTTGCATGCCTGCATTATTTAGTCAACTCATTACCTAGACGAAACTGAATAAGTATTCCAAAGTCAGCAATAAGGACACACACAAGAGTATATCCAACAATACTGTGGAACAAAAACACGGTTCTCAGAAAAAAATTTCAGGGAGGATCCAAAAGGGGGGGAAATAAAAGAAAGACAGAAAGAAAGGCTGTATCATTATCTTTTCGTTGACTAGAAGCGAAACTCGGACAAACGGAGGAGGGGTATCCAGATCCTTGCACCACCCACCTATGGCCTTTAGAAAATGGATTCCTTACCAATAATGTTACATTTTTGTCTTTATTTGAAGACTGAATCCAGAAATAAACAAAATATAGAAAGAAAACTAAGTGCCGAAACAAAAAAACAGACTCAGGGTCTGATCAAGGGCGGATTAAAGGGAGGGGGTCGGAGGAGGTGACCGCCCCTCCCGAGAAAAATGAAATTAATGTAAACAATCCCAACTTACTTCCATAAAATTTATATATATATATATATGTGAATCTTCCATCCAAGCCTCCACCCACAAAATTGTATTAATCCGTCAGTGGGCCGTATTATTCATTAGTCTGTAGTCTATCTGTCCCGATCACTTCAGGGACTTTTCAGTAACAAGTCGAAAGAATTTTTTAATGAAGTTGTAATCAAACTTTTCAAAATGACTCAATAGAACGGAAATATTTTTGGCTATTTCTGAAGATGTTCTCTGGAACGCGAGTTGATCTTCTGCATTTCCCCGAGAGCTGAGATCCATAGGATTAAGATTGTAGGAAAAACGCGCCCCATAATCAATAATAATCCCCCACGAAACAATAATTTTTATTTAAATATTGGACATAAAGTTATTTTGTTTTGCAGTAAATATGGGGATGGTATTTTAAACGGATATTGGGCAGCCCCAAAGTTCTTTTATTTTGCAGTAAAGGCGCGGGTGGCTTTGGCGAAATTCGAAGGTGTACTAGGATGTAAACGATCTTAGAAGGCTTTTGGTAGTTGGCTTGCTTTGTTTTTACTTAATTATTTATTTTACATTTTACAGTATTTAAACAAAGGCGAATTATTTTTTGAAACAATAATAATATATAGAATGTAAGTCACTTTTTTATAGTTGGGGAATCCACTATTACGATAAATTATCTTATTAATCTCGGAAATTAACCACGTTAAATATGAAAGAATTCATTTTTGGCCGGTCGAAACCACAGGTCAAGAGCGCGAATGCCAGTACGTTCGTTCAAATAAAATAATTAGAACCGAGAAGATCTTCGCACGGTCGGGGCATCCGAGAAGCCATAACCTCAGGCAAACTGAAAACAAGAAGAATTTTCGGATACTCTTGACCCACAAAGAAACTCACAAATTACTTGTCACATTTAAGATTATTATGTCTTGCAAAAACATTTGAACGTAATACGATAATGAATGTTTTATCCGAATTTTTTATTATTTATTATATAGATTATTCTATTCCTCTTATAAAGATTTTTTTGAGCAAAATATTTTATATCATTTTAACGAGGATAAGTTGAAAAGTAATGTACATATGCTTGTAGATCACTAACGAAATGACCTTTAGAAGTGTCCCAAGCGGTGGAGGTATTATTGTGCTAGATCTATCTATCCTCAGTTCAATTTCTTATGAATTAACCCATTAAATAAATTAAGAGAAGTTAAAAATATGTAACCTATAATTAGTAAAGACCGTCCAGATATATAATGAAATAATTTTACAAGCATGTATTTTTATAGGGGAAAAAGTAGTGTTTAAAGGCACAGTTTAAAATACATATTGATTTCGAAGGTTCTAAAAATTTTACAGAAACAAGTATTATTTTATGTGTGTAAACTTGTCTAGTTATATGTTTGCATATGGGAAAGGTGAGAAGTGTTAGAAATTCCAAATATATATCCATGAACATTAACATTCATTAAAAAAAACCTGAGTTGTACGAATAAATAACTTTAAACATCGCCAGTCTCACTATCTATTTACTCACTGTCTATGTCTTGCGGCATTTTTTCCGCACATTATTTTAACTCAAATTTTTTCATTTTGAATCAAGAAAATTCATAAAAGTTGTGTTTTATTTTATTATCGCACAAAACCTACAGATTAGCTCACCCAAGGTGGAGGAAGGGCTGGGATAAATCTCTGGCAAATATAACATGTGGGACCTTTTAGTTTTGTTTACATCTAATTAGCATTAGTAATACCATTAATTAGCACTAAACATAAATTGTAATATAATTAGCACTATTTATTTTCTCATTTAATTTAGCTCTATTACTTTAATGTGAGGGTGAACTCCTCCCCCTAAATATATATATATATATATACACTGCTGGCCATCGTAAATGCAACACCCTGAAGGAAGCATGCAAATAATATGAAATTTACAACATGCATTAGCTGAGGTGAGATATGCAAATGATTAGAATTTCAGCGCAGACGCACATCAAGCGCGCCTGTGGCGCCACCTCAAAGCGCTATTTAAGGCTTGGAGATTTCGACGGTTTCAAGTACAGCAATTGTGTTTTTCTTGCTTTTTTTTCAAAAAAACGATAAATTATGCCTCGTAGGAAACAACGATCATCTTTTGATCAAGTATCCGAGTTTGACAGAGGAAGGATAGTGGCATGCCGAGATTGTGGGTTATCTTTCAGGGAAATCGGTCGTCGTATTGGACGAAACCAAACAACTGTGATGCGGATATGTGATCGTTGGGTGCAGGAGGGTACGACGGACAGACGTGATCGACCGCATCGACCTCAGTGCACCACGTCACGTGATGACAGGCAGATTGTACGCATGGCAGTGACGGACCGCTCAGTCACATCACGAACCATATCACAGCAGATTCAGTCTGTAACGCATCATCCAGTGTCTGCGCGTACCATTCGACGTCGTTTACAGCAGAATGGTCTGTCCGCAAGACGTCCGTTGCTTTGTCTACCTCTGACGCGGAACCACAGACGTCTCCGCCGCCAATGGTGCGATGAAAGAAGGATGTGGACGACAGAATGGAATGAAATTCTCTTTACTGACGAGTCACGCTTCTGTATGCAACACCACGACGGTCGGATTCGAGTCTGGAGACACCGTGGAGAGAGGATGCTGAACAGCTGCATTATGCACCGTCACACTGGTCCTGCACCGGGTATTATGGTATGGGGCGGTATCGGATATCTCTCTCGCACTCCTCTAGTACGCATTGCCGGTACTTTAACCAGCCAGCGCTACATCTCCGAGGTGTTGGAGCCAGTTGTCCTTTCTTACCTTCAGGGCTTGCCAACAGCCATATTTCAGCAGGATAATGCACGGCCACACGTGGCACGCATTGTCCAAGGGTTCTTCGTCAATCACCAGATTGAATTGCTTCCCTGGCCGGCGCGCTCTCCGGATCTTTCGCCGATAGAAAACATGTGGTCCATGGTTGCTCAACGACTGACCCAGAGTTCATCCCCAGCTGTCACACCAGATCAACTTTGGCAACGTGTGGAAGCTGCTTGGTCTGCTGTACCCCAAGAACACATTCAAAGTCTCTTTGAATCAATGCCGAGGCGTGTGGCAGCTGTGATCTCCAACAACGGCGGCTACTCTGGGTACTGATTTTGGCAGGAACCACGCTTCATAGAATGCTGTAAATTTAATCATTTGTTACTTGGTCAACATGTTATCTACACAATAAATTTTGTTGTGATATCTCTTGTTTTTCTTGGTGTTGCAATTTGGGTGGCCAGCAGTGTATATATATAGGTGCGTCACTGACCAGGGGTCCCTTGGTAACATTTGCTACGGGCCCCGCGCTGTCTTAATCCGGCACTGTCTACTGTTCAGTATTACATCGTTAAATATCAGAAGAATATACCCGGGACTGTTGTTCAAGGCCGCGCTGGCCGTCCTCGCCAGTTGTCTAATCCGGAAGAAAGTCATCGTGAAACTAACCGTCTATTTATGCAAAGAAAAAGGGAAGATCCAGATTTTCGTGCTCAAGAAGCGGAATCCAAATCCAGAAGACAAGACAGAAAACGTTTACGACTCTGTCTAGATATACCATCGAAAAGACCAAGAACAGATACTGATCTAAATGTAAGGTGTGAAGAACTAGAATTTCGTAAATTAGCTGAGAAATTTTTCGAAGCTGTTGCTGATGGTCCAATCCACCAATGCTATTGTTGTGATCGACTGTGGTTCAAAAAGTCAATAAGAACCCATTCCAAAACAACTTTACTGTCCAAAGGAGCGACAACGGACTTTATAAAACTAGTCTTTTACAAAGATATCGATGATATTGGCAAATTTTGCAAAACATGTTACGATTGTTTGATTAAATTGACAATACCAGAATTAGCTATAAGCAATGGCTTCGAATTCCCCGAAATACCGGATTGTTTAAAATACTTGACACCACTGGAAGAACGGTTGGTTTCTCCCCGTTTGATTTACATGCAAATACATCCTGTACATGGCTGCCAATACAAATTAAAAGGTTCTGTCAAAAAACCTCTTTAGCGGAGGGGAAACTAATTTCAGCTGAAGGCTGAATATTATAATTAAATTTAGAGGTAGTCAAAATCGGTTTTATTTTTTTTTTATATTTTTCAACTAGTTTATTCTAGCACTTTAAAATAGAATTAATAAAAGAATAACTGTAAATTTAAAAATTATTCTCCATGACAACAATTAAAGATATTATTTAAATAATGGTATCTCTTGTAAAAGTAATATTTTATCACTTTATTTTTATCACACAATTCTTTGGCTATTAAAGTAATATTTTATCACACAATTTTAATTTTCCTATTAAAATTCTTTAAAACTTTAATGTTTAATTTTTTTTTTCTCAAAAAACTGAAATTAATTAAAAAAAAATTTTACTTATTAATATATCTGCTGCAGTTACAAAACATGCGTTCGCTATTTCAAGTTTTGTAAAAAAATAAATGCAGTAGTTGATTCTTCAATTGACAGGAAGAAAATTTCCAATAGGCTAATTATGAACTTATTGATTCATCATGTATGATCTATTTAAAAAACAATGAAAGAAAAGGAAATAAAAAAATTGTGTGAATCTCGCCTTGTAAGTCGATTGTGTAAAGTCTCAAAATCCTTATTTATTATATTACCTCGATCCCCCATTACCTAAGAAATTAATAAAATAAATAAGCAGCTCTTCATATATTTTAGCATAATATGTGTTTAAAAAGTAACAATATTTGACACAAACTGGAATTAAAAAAAAAGGTAATTTAATGTATTTGTTATCATTGACTACATTGCAGTTGCCAGTACTAATAAGCTTATGATATAGTTTTAAATAATCTTTATAAGTTGGATCATTACATCTTGTATACATGCAAGTACGATTGTCTATGTTTAGAAAATTCTTGGCTAATTATAAATAAAAACACTTCAACCATCTGCTAGATTATACTTGAAAGATTTTTTTATATTAAGATTTTTACTGATAATAAATTATGAACCACGTCTGTGTGATTCCACCTCCTCTGTTGTGTAAAGTTATTTTGAAATTTAATCAAGTAAAGTTTACCTCTTTGTTAATGTAGAGCCCGATATCAAGAGGATGAGCTTGAGATTCATCACCCTCAAAGGTTTCTTTCGGTGCAACAGATTTTTCATCGGGTCCGGGCCCGTCCATACTATCAGCAGTCTTTGATGCTGCACGATCACCATCATCGGCTTTAATTTTTTTTTCTCGAAGAAAGATAAAAACATTTCACTTTGGGTTTTCTTTCTTTTTAAACTGGACGAATTCATGATCGTTAAGAAACAAAGAACCCAAAACTTGAACTTCTGCTTAGAAATTAAAGGCATCCAACTTAAGGGAATTCACTGAACATTTCGAAATTTCGTTATACCACATTAAGCTCCCAGCAGACCCTCTTTTTTATTGTTTGTTTTGTGTGTGTGTGTGTGGTGTATATTCACTATTTGAATACTGCGGCTTGTTTCTCTCTATTCTAAAAAAAAGTAAAGGCCGCTGGCGCTGTCAAAGCTTGTTGGCCTATCTCCTCCTAAACCGTGGGGATTTGAGTTTCGACTAAGGTGCCCACAGATTCGAAAAATTCCGAGGAACCTGCTAAGCTGACTTAAATTTCGAAAATCGAATTATTTTAGAAGATATTAATAAAAAACTGAAAAAATAAACATGATGGTTGCCAGATTTGGCATAAAATCATTCATTCCTTTGCAACAAAGCGTTTCCAAGTAACTAGAATCGAGTGAAATTTACAAACATGAGTTAGAATTACGCCCATTTTACGCCAAAATAAAAACTATATGAAATAAATCTCAAAATGTGTTACACAAAATTGACAATTTTCAAATAGTAAGTTCGCTTAGACAACAGGAATTTAGAATTAGTGATTATTCGTTTTTCCAAAACAGAATAACTAATATCTTGAAAATGAAAAATAATTAAAATGCAGATTATTTTAAAGCCAGTTCGGTCCAGCTGGATTATTTGCTACCAGTAGAAATATTTGGCGGCGTTAACTATGCCATTATAGCAGTTATAGTACACTTTGGATATTTGCTAGCGCGACGAGATGGTATAATTCGTGGTGCTAAGTACGACAATCTGCAAATGATTATGTAAATGAAAGTATGGATAACGGTTTTCCGGTAACCTTAAA
The DNA here is from genome assembly GCA_038373885.1 of Cheiracanthium punctorium. Classification (NCBI taxonomy): domain Eukaryota; kingdom Metazoa; phylum Arthropoda; class Arachnida; order Araneae; family Cheiracanthiidae; genus Cheiracanthium; species Cheiracanthium punctorium. The sequence continues at coordinate 148,257 of JAWZYV010013821.1, forward strand.
TGAACAGTAATTATAGGTTGCGAGCATGTGTAAATCGCCAAATAATGAAAAATCGCCATGGGTGGCAAATTCGCAAGATGTGTCCAATAGGTTTTACATTATTAAAAATACAGATGAAACAGATGTTCTGATTTTATTACGCTTTAGCTCCTAATTAATATAACTTTTGAATGGCAACATTAAATATCATTGTGTTTCTGAGGAGTGCAAATAATTTTTCCAGCGATTATAAGCGGAGTCCGCACTCTAGGTGGAGTATAGCTCAGGACCCGTACAACACGGATTCCTATAACAAAGTATCTTCCGTGTTATGAGGGGGTGGGGGTCTACTGTAGTGTGAAGTTTAAATTTTTATGTACCAATGAACCTGCAAGAACCAAGCAATGTGTAGCTCAGTAACATTCTATCTGATCCAATCTTCGGGTTTTGTCTGTTGAAATTGTGTCTTTTTTACGAATAAGCCTTATTAGGGGCCGAATGCCTCATACGAAAAGCGAGTCTGGGGGCCTTGGCCCCTAGTATCTCAAGAAAAGAAGAGTGGTGTGCTTGAAGACTACAATATAGGCAATATATTTTCCTCTTTCCTTCATGACAATTTTGTTATCAGCTAATTGTAGAATTAATAGATTATTTCTGAGGATATTCCGTTCCTTTGAGCTACAAGGGTGCGAATTACTCCCCTTTACATTGTTCGATTCGTCCATCCTAGCCCCCTAGATGACATGACTGGAGATTTATTGCCTAAGGAGTCTCTATGATGGTGCTTGCTGGAAGCCTTTGATGATTTTATCTTGTGTCCTCCTTTTCAAACCAACTATGGATACAAAGTTTAAAAATATTTTTTTTTAAAGAAAAGACACATTTTAGAGAATAAATTTGGAAAAGAAAGAAGAGAAAGAGAAAAAATGGGCCCTTTTTAGAGAAAAAAATGGGCCCCTTAAATTGGTGGCCCATGGGCCCCGCTCGCCCTGTAGATAAACGGACGCTACTCATAGCGGCCCCTTAGCTCATAGGGGGGGGGGTCCGGACCCCCTGGACCCCCCCTTTGCTCCGCCACTGACTGTTAGTGTTATCCCTCGTATATTGCAACTGAATTTTTTACCCGTGGATGTGTTTTATTTTATGTGAGAAATACAGCATTTGTGAAAGCTTCTGTATTAAGCGGACTGTTAAAAGCACAGTACTGGCTGATTGTGCTTGTGAATTTTGTACAGCTGATTGTTCGTCGGAGTTCTAGAAGTAATAAAGTTCGTGTTCTATCCTGACAAGTGGACTCTTTACTAGAACTTTCTACACTAACTGAACTTCCGAACGACGAACCCAGGAAACAAGCAGAGTTTTCTGCAACAATATGAAGGTTAATAACTATTTGTTTTATCATAACATACTTCACAAACGGCAATTTTTATTTGACTGATTGTATTACACGAGTTCGAAATAAAAAAACTCTTTATAATAAAGACAATGTTGGTGAGTTGACGAACAATAAATTGAAAGTTTTGAGGTACACTCTGCAAAAAAAGTGTTCGAGTAAGAGATAAATTTCCTACGGTGGTTTCGTATGTTTAAAATTAGTTTTAGAATATGAATTAGGCTAAGTATAAATATGACCTTCCATATTTCTGTCAAGTTGTACGTTTTTCAAAAACTCAATTATTATTCGCGAATCTAAAATAGGAAATTTCTCTCCTACTCGAATACTTTTTTTAGAGGGTGTACTTTTATTGCTGCACGCGCGCGATGCTCCAGAGAGAAGAATCGTCTTTCCTCAGGGCTACATCTGCTCTGCTCTAACTAGCCCGACCTAAGACTCCTATATACCCGACCCTATAGCCCTATAGCCCGACCCAAGTTATCGCCTTTGGCCAGGGTGCGAATTGAACATTTTCTCCAGGGGGGGGGGGCATTTGAAATAAAACATTATCCAAGAGGGGACAATTGAAAAGAAGAAAAAAGGCGGAGGTGTAAACGCTCCACTCATTTAATATAGTAAGTATTACATGACAAATGCAGTAGCCAACATGTCTGGGAAGTGACTTAAATTCAAACAGAAGTCGACCCCCAATTGCTGCAAATTGTGTGAAGCTATTCCTGCCTATGTCGATTCTACGTCTAAATGCCGATACTACTATGTCGATTCTACGTCCTCAAATTCGGCTCGCGGCAGAGCAGCGCTTGTTCGTTCATTTTGCAGTCCTCCTTTGAAACCTGACCCCAGTTACAGAATGAGAAGTAGAATTAGGCATGTCTATATCTATTTCAAAGGGATGTTTGTAACTGGCTCCTTTGTCAAGTAAACAAAAGAAGAATTCCTATTCTGAATACTTAACTCGTTAGGTACTGTTGAACTCTTGCGGACAGAGACCAATTTTAGCATTTCTCCAGTAGGGGATAAATAGTATCCCTGGCAGAGATCCATTAATATTTCTCTATCCAGGGATATTACATTCTTCAGCCGGGGACGATCCCCGGCTGAAGAATCCCCCGGCATCCTCCCCGTCAATTCGCACACTGCCTTTGGCACGAGTGATAAAGCGCCGAGAAAAAACCCAAAAACTCTCCTCCTTCTACGGTGTTGCATCTAGAGTGCTTTTTAACATGTGCGCCAGGAAAAACCTCCAAAACGAAAGGCAGTCTTCCTTCCGGCTGCTTTCAGTTTCGGAGCGCAAGGCCGGCCCATAGATATAGGAATAACTAGATCACGCATCCGTATGCTAGTAAGAGGTTTTTCTTGTTGCCAAATATCTTCGGTGGCATCGCCCATGATAGTGGCAGAAAGCAGTGTCTTGATCATGGTTTATGGTTATTTTCGCCACCAGTCCAGCATCTTATTTATTTATTTATTTCTAATTAACTTTAAACATCATCATGCCCAAGTCGTGCTGTGCGTATAATTGCACCAACAGGTTTAGGAAAGGATCTGGAATATCCTTTCACCGGTAATAAATGCTTGAAATTGGTGGTATTGAAAATCGAATATCAATTGATGTTCAATAACAGTAGTATTTTTAATTTTCCTATTTACCTATGCTTTTCGTTCACTTTGTGAAGTAATTGAAGGAGATATTGCACATCCTACTTGAATTAAAGTAGACATTGCTTAATTCATGTTTCTATATAAATATAATCGTAAAACATTTGACCGTACGATATATATATATATATATATATATATATATATATATATATATATATATATCACTAATTTTTAAATTATATACTTGACACTTAAACTATAAAAAATGAAATAAATAAACCATCGTAATTTACTTTTTACGAATAATTATTAATCATATTTTACAGGAAATGATTAATTTTTCTATCATTTTTCAAAAATAACTCTTGAATTGGGGATATTGAATTTATCTTATTTATTCTAACTAGATTTTCCACATTTGAGCATTTTTTAACGACTTTTAAAATTACTAGTTTTAATATTAAATTCATTTTTTTTTAGTTCAACGTGATTGTTTGTTTAAGTCTTTATTTATGTTTCTTTATACTTTTGTTTAAGTAAGCTTTATTAAGTTAGTGTTTTATGGTAAGTATTTTAACTTTTTTTTTTTTAAATAAGCATATCAGCTCTGTAGTGTTGTATCATTCCACAGTTTAATTTAAAAAAAAACCTGGCTGGTGACGCAATTTTTAATATTAACTGAAATTCTATTAAATCAGTGCTTTAATTGAATGTACGTTTAAGTTTACACATCCCTGTCTGAACAAACAATAGTACACTATAAAATGTATTTTTAAAAAGCCATAAAACAGTTAAGTTATGCAAAGCAAAGTTATCATGGGAGGATTATTTCTGATGCTTTTTGTGCAATGTTGTGCACAAAAAGTGCACATGCTTTGTGCAATGCTTCGATGCTGCAAACTGTCATTTTACTTAATTTTTCTAGATGACTTTCTGATTTTAATAACTTTATGATTGTTTAGGTTTCCACTATCTAATAAAGAATTGACAAATAAATGGATTTCTGCTGTAAAAAGAGATAATTTTGTTCCTAATATACATACATTTATTTGTTCAGAACACTTCAGTGATGAATGTTTTGAATCAAATCATAATCGGAAGTTGCTAAAAGATGATGTAGTTCCAACTATCTTTACTTTTCCAAAGCATTTGAAAAAGGTAAGTTCTAAACGAGGTACTTATTAGGGAGGGATAATGGGAATGGGATATTGTCCCCACCCCAACCCCTCTCAAAAGAAAAGAAAGAAAAAAAAACAGCAAAAGCTTTTAAAAAAGTTTTTATTGTACACAGTAATTAATATAATGCCTTTATATGTATATTTCATGCCTTAGAAATTGATAATATACACGCTCCAAAAAAAAAAAAATATTCGAGCAAGAGATTAAATTTCCTACGTTGGTTTTGTATATTAAAAATTATTTATCATAGAATATGAATTAGCCTATGTATAAATATGAATTTCCGTAATTCTGTAAAGTTGTGCGTTTTTCAAAAACTCAATTTTATTCGCAAATCTAAAATATAGGAAATTTCTCTCTTGCACGAATACTTTTTTTGGAGGGTGTACTTAATTTCAGAATGCATATTGTTGTAAAAACGAAAATAAAGGTAATCGTTATTTTTTTTTTAATTGCCTTTGAATTTTTTTCTTCCTTTCCATATTTTGTTTCCACATACACAAAATAAGACTCATAGTACATCTATTTTGATATATAGCTATAATTAATATTTAAATTTAAAATATCCAATTATTAAATTTTGTTAAATTGACATTCATGTGTTAAATTCAATTATAATTATGTATTGACAGATTTGGCAGAATTGTTTTAATGATATGTTTGTATTTTAATTACTTCTTCAGGCTTGATTGGAGTTGAACTAGGTTTATAATCAGACATTTTATATTTATTTGACAATCTTCGAATCTAACATTAGATAATTGTTAGATAAAGACTCTTTATCTAACAAGTAAACTAGTAGAATTAATAAAAAACGTGTTACTATGTACTACATTTTATTATGTTCTTTCTTTGTGAACATGATTCTTTCAGAATATATTTCATTTTACAAGAATGAACATTAAGAAAAACATCCATTTCAAATCTTATACTAGTTATGCATTTTACTGTGTACATACTGTTACATATTTTCATGGTTAAGTAAATAATGAATGCCATCTTAAATTTAAAGAAACATTAAACAACTGCTAAACCATTAACAAATTTTAGTAAACTGTTTCTAAATGTAGGTATTTTAGAAAAGTAGTGACTAGGCCAACCCCTGCTTACACAAATTCAATGAAATATATATATTTTTTAATTCTGCATCCTGTTTCTTTAAATATTCATTTTAAAAAAACAAAAGATACATAAACAATTTCATTTCATAGAAGTAGATTTAACTTGATACTTAAAATAAAGGGATTTCAATCAAGTAATATTTTTAAAAATCAATTGATTTAAATCAATTTTAAAAATCAATTGATTTTTTTTATTTACTTTTAGGAACAAAAACCAAGACCTCCACCTAAACCACGAAATTTACATTATAAAATTATTACATTATAACATATTAGAATATAACATTATAACTTTTTGGAAATCGGTTTCTTTTTAAGATTCTTTTTAAGGACGTGTAAAAAATACGTTTTGGACTCCCACTTCAAAAGGGATAAAATTTCCTAAGTATAGCCTTTTTGCTTAAAAGAAAAAAAAAAAAAAGTAGAAGAAGGCGTATTTGAATCTCAAGAACGTTAGAAATACATTTACGAGGGAAAGAAAGATCCAAACTCAATCACCAAACTATGCCACAATATTATGATTTTCTTAAAATGTAACACGAAGTACACCCCCCCCCCCCTTGATATGAACGTAGTTTTCTCTTACGAGATCTATGACACCTCGGTCGACACCTCTTTTACAGTAGTACTTCCAATACACAATTGATACTTTATTTCAGTTCACATCTTTGTTCAGAAAAAGTTTTTGTTTTCCTTGTGTGCAAAAATAAACATTTAATCGATTATTTTAATGTGTTACATTTTTAGACCATCTAACAGCAAAAATAAACTGAAAATAGCTAGCAAAATATCATAACAAAATGTTTTTTCGTTGAATTTGGTTCTAAATGGTTTTGAACGAATCATCAATTCTGTATTTAAATGTAAATTAATGCTGTTGCATAGCAGTCGTAAGCAGCGACGTTTTCGTCTTTCTGCCACTATCCTGTCGTCTGCTCCGGAAGTGCACTGGCAACAAGTTTTCTCCCTTGTGCGCAATCTAGTTCACTATTCCTATATCTATGGGCCGGCCGGTGGGTCTGTAGCCAAAAACAGCAGCAACAACTTACTATCTCCATGGTGAAATGCAGTATCGAATATTAAAACAACATAAAATATTGTAATGGCAGTACTGTTGAAATAAGAACCAAACCAACATGTGTCGGGCAGAGTAAGCATATGAAATAAAAATTTAAATTGCCCATATCCTTTGATCGATTTGTTGAACTAAAAGGTAAAAGAAACAGCTTTATGTTTCCTTTAAAATTTAACACCAAAAGAATAGTTGATTCGATGCTCTGAATGAATTGGATGCATTCAAAAATCCTATTCAAGGCATCATGTAATTTGTTTCTGATGAAATAATACCCTTCTGTTACTCTCTCTTTACATATTTTTCATCAGTCAGTCATGATTTTCCGGACGGGCATTGTTATGACGTTGGCAGCATGCTATTTGGGCTTATAAACTGTGTGTTTCCGGTATATATTGTATATAAATATTAGTTTCAAAATATTTATATATTTGCTTAACTACAGTTCAAAATTTATTGCTTTAATATAATGAAATGATCAGCAAAATAAGTCTTAAGTAGATTGTTTTCTTGGTTTAATCGGTGATTCTGTATCCAAATTGCTGTCTTTTCGAAAAGTCAAGACATGAAAAAAGTCCGAATAGTGTCATTTGTTTGTATATTGATCGATACATAAACAATAATAGTAATCCGCCTCCCCTGTCCCGTCAGGTTTTTTTACAGCTGCGTTTGACAAACTGAGTAACCCCCCCCCCCCAAAATACAGTGTACTAGCTGTAATTTATATTAAATACTATCTGTACATTTTTTTCTTTCTTGAAGTTACATGATTGCATCAAATTAACGCACCTCACCCCTCCTCTCACATTTGCGTTTTAACTATCAAAGATTAATGTGTTCAAATATTATTATTTATTTATTTATTTTGTTGTTATTGTAAGAATCTTATTTTGATTAATGCCATAGTATTCTTTAACATAAAATATCTTTTGGCTTTTCTGCAAAGTCTTTTATGTGATTATATTATTATGATAATTATTTATTAAAAAAAAAATAGTTTACTAAGCATGTAATTTAAAATAGTCAGAACTTAAGTCAGTTACATACTTCTGTAGTTTTATTTTTCTGTAGTATAATGATAGTAATTATATTCGTTTTCATTATTGCAGCTATTATGTTTCACTGCGCTATAGATAAATACATATAAAATATAACAGCATTACTTGCAAACTCCATTAATTTACTTTATAAACCATAGCACTTTTATTACTGATATATCTACATCTCTAATGCAATGATATACTCTAATTCGCTAATAAAAGAGTAGAAACCTACAGGCTAAACTTTGATTATTATTCATTAAATTTCATAATGTATAGTCAATTTGTAGCCCTAGCACTTTGGATAAATAAAAAGTCAATAAAACAAATATAGAAAAAATGTGATAATTTTATTGGGAGATTAAAAAAAAAAGCCGGCTTCAATATACATTCTACATTTGTTTGGTGACAAAATTAGTGATGTGCTAGCTCTCATTTTTGCTTCAGACTTGCTAGTAGTAAGGTAACCGTTTGTTTATTCTGATTGTAAGAAGGTATTGTGATCAAAACATATAAAACATTATTTAATACGGCGGATTAATTAGTTAAAATTTTTTATTTGGGAATACCTTATTCCCCCGTACATGATATATATTTCGGTTACACACATAACCATCTTCAGTCGTTTCTGGATCTCTCACTAATGGCGGCTTCTTTTTATATCGTATTGTGATCATTTGATTTCCTATTTGGGGTTTAATCTTAAAGATTTGAATCTTTTTAGTATGGCTTCTCACGTAAAAATAAAATGTTAGTTAATAATTTTGAAATTTATGTTGTTTAGATTCTTAACCCTAAATTCTCTTGGAAACGTGATTTTGCATCCAGTTTTTTGTTGTATAACACATTTAGAAACGATTTTGAGGCCATTTCTTTTTTATATCTTTTTTTTTTTTTTTTGAAAAGGCATTGTCGAAAATGTCATTTTTGGTTAAAAAAAAAAAAAAAAAAAAAAAAAAGGAGATACGATGAATATTGAAGGTGCACCAAAAAGTCACCACCACAACAAGAAGAATGTATACAAAAAAGAAGAGAAAAAAAAAAAAAAAAAAAAAAAACCAACAACAACAAAAAAAACAGTAGGGCTGTAAGAGAATATTGCTAGTCAGTTATTTATTTTTCATTTTTATAAAAAGTTACTGTTTGAAGTATCTGTAAATCCTGTCTACAGTAAATGTTATTAAAACTGCATTTTAAAATTAATATTGAGGGGAAAATAATTATTACAGTATATCAAGTGAGTTAAGACCCTTCTATGTGATAGCTTGCAAATGGCACTATTTCCCCTTCAGTTTTTTAAAGATATTTTATTCAATTGCTATTTTTGCATGTGCTTTTAATTTTGTGTATTATAGTGTTTATCCCTCCCCCAGTTTTTTAATTACTTTAATGAAGTACTTTTTTTTTAAAAGCATCATCATGGTTGAAGCAGTTCCTGAATATATTGATTTTCCAAAAGAGGAGGAAAATACTTTAAAATTTTGGAATTCTATCCAAGCTTTTAAGAAATGTCTAAAACAGTCAAAAGGGAGGCCTAGGTTTGTACAAATTTATAAAAAGATATTTATATTTCTCAAGGACTATATGTATAAAAAAATATTTGTTTACATTAGAATAAAAATATTTTTGCTGACCTAGTTACTTAGTTTGACTTGTGCACCTGTTGTTTGATACATATTTTAATATTTCATATTTTTTAGGTATACTTTTTATGATGGTCCTCCTTTTGCTACTGGTTTGCCCCACTATGGACACATTCTTGCTGGCACAATAAAGGATATAGTGACCCGATTTGCCCACCAATCAGGCTACCATGTTGAACGAAGGTTTGGTTGGGATTGTCATGGATTACCTGTCGTAAGTGATATATAGTACAGTTGGATAGGTTGAGTTTCATAATTATATTTATAATAAAATGAAATTCATTAACTTCTTTTATCTAGGAATATGAAATTGATAAGACACTTGGTATTAAAGGGCCTAGTGATGTGGAGAAAATCGGAATTGAACAATACAATAATGAATGTAGGAAAATTGTGACTCGGTATGCTAAACAATGGGAGGTAAGAGTATTTACTATGTAAAGAATATTTGCATATATATATTGACAACCATTTTTGAAAACAATATTCTCTAAATCTGTGCAATCAGTGCCAGTAATGGGAAACAATAATGGATTTCCCAATTACTAGTGTTATTAATTCTATCTCATTATATTAGTTAGCCTTTTAACCTACCGAGGTATCCTTTACGGCAGTCAAACAGTGACGTCATAAATAAAAAAATGCGTGAAATTTGTAAACTCTGCAACTCTAACGCCCTGTCACAATTAAAGTGGGAATAAGTAGCTCCTCGAGATTACACAGTTTGATGTTTTTCAGGAGACAGGACTATGGAGGATATAAAAGATATCGCTATATTAGATACATGGATAGTTAAAATGTCACCCCTTGGATATTTTCTCCCCACAGTAAGATGAAATGGTTTGCGGCGCTAAATATGCCCATCTTATAAAACTATGTATAAATTAAATATATATGGAGAGTTTCCTTAATGGCAACCATTATGTGAAATGATTATTATTTATGCTAATGCGTAAATTGCACAGAATCAAAAGATCCCATTGAGGCCAAATAATCTAAGCTGTTTCTTTAAAGGGAGCCTTGAAGAGGGAGAAGCGAATATAGATAGTATTAATGTACGTAATAGGTAGTATTATTAGATTTGTAAAGATAATATGAATAAATCGCAATGAACCACGTTAATAAATATTTCATGAAATTAAAAGTGTTTATCCTTTTTCAACGGTTGTCTTACAACCAACTAAACGAAAAGTAATTCTAATTTGCGTTAATATATCCCGCAGTAATTTCAACAGAGGAGATTACTTTAACTTTTTTAAAAATGAAATTCTGTTTTGTCACATGCAAATATGATTTTAGTAGTAAAATATTCCCTTCTTCCCGTATGAAGAGCGGGTGCGCAGCTATTTTAAAAACATCTCTTGAAAATAGCATAAATGAATTCAGAAGACCTCAAAACGTGTCAATACACCAAAATCTCGAAGTCGAATTTTTTCATGATTACAATACTTTCCTTATATGGTACATGTTCGGAAAGTGATAAATGGTGCTCCATTTCATGTAGTGTCTTAGGTATTTAATGCTACAACTTCAGCCTAAAAAACAGTATGATGTAGAAATAAGACCAGGTGCGTAGCCAGGAAATTTTTTCGGGGAGGGGATATGAGCCTGGAAATTTTTTCGAGGGGTATAAGAACTTATATGCATAAATAGACGGAATTTCATCACTAATCCAAAAATTTCGGGGGGGGGGGGGGGGATATATCCCGATATCCATCCCTCTGGCTACGCCCCTGAATAAGACATTTTGAAAGCCAGGAGTTCTCTGCAAACCATTAAGCTTTCCACTTTTTTGATAGTGAATGACACTCACGTAGTTTTTTGAGTCATTATACTGCAATGATCAGGTTAGTACTCATGACACAAACTTTACATTAAGAGTCAAATAATTTTGCTCTTTTTTTTTTTTTTTAAATTCCACATCACAAATAATTTCGAATTACACATGTAAGGAAAATTTTCGTTTCCTACCGTGCGAAGAACGGGCACGCAGCTAGTCTTTAATAAATGATAATTTTTAATCTTGCCAGCTGTAAGTATTTTGTCTGCCAAAATGACTAAGATTAATCTTGTATGGTCGATGATATTTTAAATCCATATTTTATATTCATGACGTTGAATAATTTATGTATAAAATTATATTTTATTTTTAAACTCCTGAGGTTTTTTTATCTCCAAGTGTCTGACACATTCTTCTATGTAATAACATTACTAAGTTGAGAGACTTATGCTACAGTTACTTTAAATTAAAGCTAGTAATCAGTTTTTTAAAGAGTTTCAAATGATTTGTCCAAGAGCAAATAAAATTTAAAGTTATTTTCACACATCTATAATTTGATTTTGATTAACTGGTAAATAATAAACTAATAGTAGAAGAACATAGCTAGCAAATACCTGTTAAATAAATTAATAAGTTTTTTTTGTTTGTTACCATTGCTTGGAAGTATGTAGGAATTACATTTAAATATTTTCATGTAGAAAGCCATCATTTGTGTGAAATTCAATGAAAAGTTCCTCTTCTGTTGTAGGGTGTTTAGAAATATTGAATATAACCTTAAAGTTAAGTTTTCTGTTAAATAACCTTCTTTTTATCTTTTAGTAATCTTTTAAAATCATATTTTTTATTTTACTATCTTAATCGTTGTCAGAATTAAGAATATTATTAAATTTTAAGATTTGAAAAGTTATTTTTAAAGATCTCATTTTTAGATTCACTGTATTTTTTAAATCTTTCTGTGTTTGTATACTATGAAAAAAATTTTTTGTTAAAATGTTTAAGATGTAATAAAGTAATGAAATATGGATAAAAAATGGATGCTTTTCCTGCTAACATGTGCTTCAGTGCATTATCTTGTCACAATGCAGTAGCCATTTTATTTTACATGATTTTGTTAGAAATATAGCACAATTATTGTTTAGTTACACTTTTTTTTAAAAAAATTCTGTTTTTCACTGTAAATATAAAATTTCCCCCCCCCCCATTTCATTTGTAATTGTACTTAATCTACAAACATTATTTATGTTGTTATACTTGTTTTACTACTTTTATTACAATGGATTTTATAATTAGGTTTTTGGCAAAGGATGAATGACTGACAATCTTCTTTCTTCAAGGAATAACACTAGTATAGTCTCTAGTATATTTTCACAATGAGAAGTTATACTCAAACCTGTTATGAAACAAACACTTTTGTGCTAACATTTTCACTCCTTTTAGTAGTATTCATGGGGTGCCATATGCTTCTAAAGGCAGAAATGTTCTCTACTGCGTTATATATTGTAATTTTATGCATCTTATTTTGTGTCATAACTATTCTCTATTTAGTATTGTATATTTATTGACTATTTGGCCATTTTTTATATCATATTATTATTATTTTTTATTTATTTAACCTGTATTTTATTTCAGTTCCATGTGCTTTTATTATTAATTTGTTGTGAAATAATAATGATTTTGCTGTATTTTTACTAATTTCTTTTCTTCATGTTATGCTAGCATCACAAATCTTTTGTTAAAAAGTGCAAATAGATCTTTAAACAAAAACAATAAAAAAAAACTAAAATGTAATGAGCATTAACGTGTTTTCTTTTTATTCCTCCAAATGATTGTCAAATAATAGATCAATTTTAATACTATTTGATTTATAGTACAACTGCACTGCTCTATATAGCAGACTCAGGGTTCTCACTAGACCACGGGATTGCACGATTCCCACAATACCACACCCAATCCCACTCATAAAAATGACTGTGGTGGGCTTTTCCCGCATGCTAAGTTGTTTGACTTGGATGAAGCAGCTAAAATATTTAAAGGGTAAAGAATCAAAGATATCATTAAATTCTATTATTATCAAATTCATTTGTATATTATATTGCTAATTTTAGTATTTATAAATCTTAGTTGCACTGTATTTTTGTAATGATATTAGTTTTGCTTGTAAAATGTGATATAAGTAAATAAATGAACAAATTTTTGAAAATAAACAAAATTCTCACTCAGATCCTAAAAAATCCACTTAATTTTGAAGCTAAAGTGGGAGAATCTCACCTAATTTTTTTTTTTCTAGTGTGAACTCTGAGACTATATACAGTTTTACCGCATTTACTATTATATTCATGTGTAAAATATAACAGTAATGCAGCAATTAATTGAAAGCATTTTTAAATTCAGGAAATCGTTGGCCGAATGGGCAGGTGGATTGATTTTGAAAATGATTACAAAACACTTTATCCATCTTTCATGGAAAGTGTGTGGTATATATTCAAGCAGCTGTATAATAAAGGATTTGTTTATCGTGGAGTAAAGGTAAGATTTTCCCTCCATCTTAAAGAAAAAAAATTCAGTCCTATTGTATGTGTTTTTTTTTTCTTCTTCTTTTAATTGCTTTAACATTGTAGCACAACAGAACTGTAAAGAAGAAATCAATTGTATGCCACTCTACTAAATTACTAGTGTTTTAGTTATTTCTTAATGTCATTAAAAAAATACAGAAAATTCAACATGGAATTCCAAATATTTGTTCTTGAATCCCAGTATAAGTTTAAACAGCATGAACCCTATATGGTATAAGGTGAATAATGAGCCAGAGCCTGCCATGGGCGACCAGAAGGGGGGGGGGGGCAAGGTAGGGCACTTGCCCCGCCCTAGAGTTTTAGGTTAATGTCTCATGATGTATACAAATGGCAAAACCAGAACCACATTTGTTAAAAGTTTGAAATTTGTCCCCCCTCTAGAAAAATTTTTTGGAGTTTGCCCGCCCCCCCCCTAGAAAAATTCCTATGGGCACCCATGGAGCCTGCTATCCCATATACACATGGCTCATTATTTATTGAATGCCTCTTATATATTTGTTTAAATCTTTGTGCACAATGATCTTAGAATTATAGTTAACATCCATATTTAGAAGTTTGCCTTTGTTACTGATTGAAAGAGATAATTTTGTCAACTTTTTCTATGCTGCAACAATTCATCATAACAAATTATCCTCACATGTGAAGTGTCTGCTGCCTTTTTTCCCCACCAAATCAGTTTCCACTTAATTAGTTCTGAGAACAGTTTTCATCCTCAAATGAGATTTCAATTACGAGATATAGATAAAAATGTAAACACACAAGAATTGGTCTATATTTCTGTTTTGATCTTTTTTTTTTTATAAGTGGCCTTTAGTTAATTTTTCATTCATTAGAAAATTAATGTAAATTATCTGGGATATGAACATGTTTTTACTGTAGATTTTATTTGATGTTTAAAAAGATGATAATTTGCTCAGAAACAATAAAAGATAAACATGATGAATTTTGCCACAACTTTTGATGGGGATCTCATCCGAAAATAAAATTATGTTCTACAGACTGATTAAAATCTGTTCTGTAGTAATAAATAAATAAATAAATAAAATAAAACTCAAGATAACCTGATAAAGGCAGTAGATGCCTCACTTAAGACTGATATTTAGATCCAACAGTGTCTTGGTTGAAGAGGATCTTCAAGAGTTTCGTTATTCTTCTGATGACAATAATCTCAATAATTGTATTCAGCTGTTTTGATTGTCTAAATGCAATTCATGATATTTAATATTTTTAGTTAAAAATTTTTATTTGGGAATACCTTATTCCCCCGTACACGATATATATTTCGGTTACACACATAACTATCTTCAGTCGTTTCTGGATCTCTCACTAATGGCGGCTTCTTTTTATATCTTCTTCGTTCTTCTTCTTGAAAGTTCGATGCATGACGTCATCCCATGATTGGTCGATTGTATGAAGCGTATCGTTGATGCTGCCCTCTGTCGTCAATATTTCTAAGCTCTCACGAATGTAGGCATATATACTATTTTTAAAGTTGGCTATTTTTTTAATATTTTTAAAATCAATGGTAATGGGCTCTTTCAAAGCAAGGCGGGCTAGAGCGGTACTTTGTTTCTGGAGGTTAATGTCTTTAAAATGTTCGTTTTTTCGTTCTTTAATTTTCCTTTTTGTAACGCCGATGTAGCAATTTTCTTTATTAGTATCGTTTGACATAAAATTAATTTTATAGATCCCTGCAGTTTCGATGGGGTTGATTGGGTCTTTTTCCGATCTAATGCGCTGAAAGATTGTTTTATTAGGTTTAATTGGAATATGGAAGTTCTTTTTACTGGCGATATTAGAAAGTTTATTGGCTATCCCTCGGCTAAAGGGGATAGCGGTAGTAAAACGTGGTTTATCTTTTTGACGGTTGTCTATAACATTTAATTTACGTTGCCTAGCTTTGAAAACTTTGTCGAAAATTTCTCGAGGGTAGTGGGCGTCTTGACATTGTTTCTTTATGAAAGCAATTTCTTTTTGAAGGAGGTCGTTGTTAGAACACACTTTGAAAGCGCGGTCGATATAGGAACGAATAGCAGCAATTTTATAGTTGAAAGGGGTTTTAGATTTAAAATTTACTATATTAGTATTACAAGTAGGTTTTCGAAAAATGGTGGTCTCAATGAGATTATTGTTTCTGGTTATGTTCACATCTAAGTAATTGAGGCTATTATTGATTTCTTTTTCGTATGTAAATTTAATGTTCGGGTCTATGGCATTAAGTTGATTGATCAAATTATTTTCTTCATTATTGTGGGTGGTAAGGATAGCGAAGATATCGTCGACATAGCGAAGCCAAAGTTTGATGGTATTATTGTGTGTCTGTTTAATCTGTTCTTCAAGGATTCTCATTTTCCAGTCGGCAATTATTCCGGATATGGGGGAGCCCATGGGGACTCCTTTTATTTGTTGGTAGAAGTGATTATTATATTGAAAATATGAGTTATTTAAAATTAGATTTATTGCACTAGTTAGGGTGTTAATTATGTCTATATCTTTAAAACTACTTTGAATTTGTTTGTTAATAATTTGGTTCATTTCCTTAATATCTATTGACGGGTATAGATTTACAACATCGAAACTTACCATAATATCGTTTTCATCAAGTTTATAATCGCGGATGTTTTTAATGAAATCGTCGGTGGAAGTTAGAGTGCTGTTAGATGGGGTATAGTTTCTTGCAGAATATCTTTCATATATTTTTCAAGAGTGTAGGTGGGGCCTTCACATTTGCTCACGATTGGGCGAAGGGAGGGGGGATTTTTATGATCTTTAAATTTAGCGAAAATTCGTGGGGCGAAATTAGCGGTATTGTTATAGTTCGGACCTTTCTGATCCGGCCAGGTACCATTTTTTATTAAAGTTTTTAGTTTATTATTGATTTTCGTGGTGGGGTCTTTGGGAAGATGTAAAACGTTTAGACTATTGATGGTTTGTTCCATTTTTTCATGGTAATCTTTTTTATCTAGGATAACAATCTTTCCTGTCTTGTCAGAGCTTAAGCAAACGATCGTGTTATTTTTCTTTAGGTCGCTGAGGCATTTACGGTCTTCATGATCTTTAACAGTAGTTTTAAGTTTTTTATTCATTTCTTGTTGGGCATGCATACGGATAGCTTGTTTATCTGAGGGGGGTAATGAGATAATGGCGGCCTCAATGCTCGCAACGGTATCGTTGATATCTATTTTGTCATCAAGAATGAATTTGGGACCTAGGTTTAGAGTGGCTTTTTGCTGTTGAGTAAGAGTTAAGGAGGATAGATTAATGAATTGATCTTCTTTTTTAGTTTGACCTTGTTTATAGCATTTATTATTTCTCATCCAAAAGTTAAGTTTTTTATAGTGGTTATTGTGGTAAATCTCTTTTTCTTTCTTGCAAAAATTGTTTATTTTATTGACTTTTAAACGGTAATCATCCGGAGAGCACATGGTTTGAAGTTTGTGGTTGTAAAATTTTTCTTCTTTCGTTAATTTAGCTATATATTTAAATTTGTTCCTAATGTATTTTTTAAGTAAGCATAGCTCAAAATTCTTTATATCATAAAAGAATTCATTAAGAAGGAAACTATTTTTAATTTTCATGAATTTAGGGGTAATTCTAAAATGTACACAGTCTTTTAAAAAATTGATATGCTGAAATTCTCTAACTTTTTTCTTGGAAAAACATCTTAACTTACTGTATATATGCTCCACATTCGGAGGCTCATCCGTAATAGGCGTCATGAGATGAATAAAAGCTTGAATGGTGGCACAAACACTTGAAGGCACGTAGATGAAGACCAAAAGTGTAGAGTATAAGCTTGTCGAAACACAAGACATAAAATACTTAAAAAGCCCGGTATCGGCTAGACATAATAAAAACACATAAAACATTATTTAATACGGCGGATTAATTAGTTAAAATTTTTTATTTGGGAATACCTTATTCCCCCGTACACGATATCAGAGTTGCCAACTCTCCTGATTTAGGCAGGAGACTCCTGATTTTTCATTGATCTCCTGCCAACCTGATTTAGGATACATTTCTCCTGATTTTTGATTATTTGCTCATTTTCTCCTGATTTTTATCATTTATCACATGAATAATGCGATTTTTTGAATTTGAAATCTTTTTCTAAGATTTGTCGTGGCAAGGAACCCTTCTCAGCATTCCCCTTTCCTGCAATCAAACTAGTTGCAGGAACCCATGTATGTGCGACATCATGAAGTTTGGACTTTACTGACAAATGTATAATAGTGAAAGAAGTGCAGCTTCATGTTCTAAGGCATTGAAATTCCTATCTTTTTCCATCACTCTTAAAAATGATTATTTTTCATTTGACATTGTTTTGTTTAATCCTCCAATGACTTAAGAGTAAAAAATTCACTCCAATTTTTAACTTTCCAACTTAACATTTTTCATGTTGCTAAATTTTTTACAAGCTACTGACTACCTTATAGAAGACATGACCCAGAATAATTTTTTTTTTTTTTTTTTTTGGGTCCTAAAATATCTATATCTGGCAACAAACAGCATCAAAGATGCTTTTTTCTCTCTCGAAAATGTAGTTTCAGCTGATACAACCCTGATCTTTTAAAATTTAGTTTTTTAATCAAAAACAAGTCTCCTGATTTTTCACTTTGTCAGGTTGGCAACTCTGCGATATATATTTCGGTTACACACATAACCATCTTCAGTCATTTCTGGATCTCTCACTAATGGCGGCTTCTTTTTATATCTTCTTCGTTCTTCTTCTTGAAAGTTCGATGCTTCATTCAAGAAGAAGAACGAAGAAGATATAAAAAGAAGCCGCCATTAGTGAGAGATCCAGAAACGACTGAAGATGGTTATGTGTGTAACCGAAATATATATCGTGTACGGGGGAATAAGGTATTCCCAAATAAAAAATTTTAACTAATTAATCCGTTATCTCATTACCCCCCTCAGATAAACAAGCTATCCGTATGCATGCCCAACAAGAAATGAATAAAAAACTTAAAACTACTGTTAAAGATCATGAAGACCGTAAATGCCTCAGCGACCTAAAGAAAAATTATCTCATTACCCCCCTCAGATAAACAAGCTATCCGTATGCATGCCCAACAAGAAATGAATAAAAAACTTAAAACTACTGTTAAAGATCATGAAGACCGTAAATGCCTCAGCGACCTAAAGAAATTATCTCATTACCCCCCTCAGATAAACAAGCTAACCGTATGCATGCCCAACAAGAAATGAATAAAAAACTTAAAACTACTGTTAAAGATCATGAAGACCGTAAATGCCTCAGCGACCTAAAGAAAAACATGCCTTCAAGTGTTTGTGCCACCATTCAAGCTTTTATTCATCTCATGACGCCTATTACGGATGAGCCTCCGAATGTGGAGCATATATACAGTAAGTTAAGATGTTTTTCCAAGAAAAAAGTTAGAGAATTTCAGCATATCAATTTTTTAAAAGACTGTGTACATTTTAGAATTACCCCTAAATTCATGAAAATTAAAAATAGTTTCCTTCTTAATGAATTCTTTTATGATATAAAGAATTTTGAGCTATGCTTACTTAAAAAATACATTAGGAACAAATTTAAATGTATAGCTAAATTAACGAAAGAAGAAAAATTTTACAACCACAAACTTCAAACCATGTGCTCTCCGGATGATTACCGTTTAAAAGTCAATAAAATAAACAATTTTTGCAAGAAAGAAAAAGAGATTTACCACAATAACCACTATAAAAAACTTAACTTTTGGATGAGAAATAATAAATGCTATAAACAAGGTCAAACTAAAAAAGAAGATCAATTCATTAATCTATCCTCCTTAACTCTTACTCAACAGCAAAAAGCCACTCTAAACCTAGGTCCCAAATTCATTCTTGATGACAAAATAGATATCAACGATACCGTTGCGAGCATTGAGGCCGCCATTATCTCATTACCCCCCTCAGATAAACAAGCTATCCGTATGCATGCCCAACAAGAAATGAATAAAAAACTTAAAACTACTGTTAAAGATCATGAAGACCGTAAATGCCTCAGCAACCTAAAGAAAAATAACACGATCGTTTGCTTAAGCTCTGTCAAGACAGGAAAGATTGTTATCCTAGATAAAAAAGATTACCATGAAAAAATGGAACAAACCATCAATAGTCTAAACGTTTTACATCTTCCCAAAGACCCCACCACGAAAATCAATAATAAACTGAAAACTTTAATAAAAAATGGTACCTGGCCGGATCAGAAAGGTCCGAACTATAACAATACCGCTAATTTCGCCCCACGAATTTTCGCTAAATTTAAAGATCATAAAAATCCCCCCTCCCTTCGCCCAATCGTGAGCAAATGTGAAGGCCCCACCTACACTCTTGAAAAATATATGAAAGATATTCTGCAAGAAATTATACCCCCATCTAACAGCACTCTAACTTCCACCAACGATTTCATTAAAAACATCCGCGATTATAAACTTGATGAAAATGATATTATGGTAAGTTTCGATGTTGTAAATCTATACCCGTCAATAGATATTAAGGAAATGAACCAAATTATTAACAAACAAATTCAAAGTAGTTTTAAAGATATAGACATAATTAACACCCTAACTAGTGCAATAAATCTAATTTTAAATAACTCATATTTTCAATATAATAATCACTTCTACCAACAAATAAAAGGAGTCCCCATGGGCTCCCCCATATCCGGAATAATTGCCGACTGGAAAATGAGAATCCTTGAAGAACAGATTAAACAGACACACAATAATACCATCAAACTTTGGCTTCGCTATGTCGACGATATCTTCGCTATCCTTACCACCCACAATAATGAAGAAAATAATTTGATCAATCAACTTAATGCCATAGACCCGAACATTAAATTTACATACGAAAAAGAAATCAATAATAGCCTCAATTACTTAGATGTGAACATAACCAGAAAGAATAATCTCATTGAGACCACCATTTTTCGAAAACCTACTTGTAATACTAATATAGTAAATTTTAAATCTAAAACCCCTTTCAACTATAAAATTGCTGCTATTCGTTCCTATATCGACCGCGCTTTCAAAGTGTGTTCTAACAACAACCTCCTTCAAAAAGAAATTGCTTTCATAAAGAAACAATGTCAAGACGCCCACTACCCTCGAGAAATTTTCGACAAAGTTTTCAAAGCTAGGCAACGTAAATTAAATGTTATAGACAACCGTGAAAAAGATAAACCACGTTTTACTACCGCTATCCCCTTTAGCCGAGGGATAGCCAATAAACTTTCTAATATCGCCAGTAAAAAGAACTTCCGTATTCCAATTAAACCTAATAAAACAATCTTTCAGCGCATTAGATCGGAAAAAGACCCAATCAACCCCATCGAAACTGCAGGGATCTATAAAATTAATTTTATGTCAAACGATACTAATAAAGAAAATTGCTACATCGGCGTTACAAAAAGGAAAATTAAAGAACGAAAAAACGAACATTTTAAAGACATTAACCTCCAGAAACAAAGTACCGCTCTAGCCCGCCTTGCTTTGAAAGAGCCCATTACCATTGATTTTAAAAATATTAAAAAAATAGCCAACTTTAAAAATAGTATATATGCCTACATTCGTGAGAGCTTAGAAATATTGACGACAGAGGGCAGCATCAACGATACGCTTCATACAATCGACCAATCATGGGATGACGTCATGCATCGAACTTTCAAGAAGAAGAACGAAGAAGATATAAAAAGAAGCCGCCATTAGTGAGAGATCCAGAAACGACTGAAGATGGTTATGTGTGTAACCGAAATATATATCGTGTACGGGGGAATAAGGTATTCCCAAATAAAAAATTTTAACTAATTAATCCGCCGTATTAAATAATGTTTTATGTGTTTTTATTAATATTTTTATTTCACTGTTATTTTTGTCCTTTCACTATTTAAGCAGAATTCAATGCAGTATTAATATTATTTTGACATGTATGAAGAATGATTATGTTGAATGTTTGTTTACTTTCTGAGTTTCTTTATTAGGTTATGCCATTTTCAACTGCTTGCAGCACACCATTATCTAATTTTGAATCTGGACAGAATTATAAAGAAGTTGTGGACCCTGCAGGTTTGTAATATTTTTAATTGATTCTAATTCTCCTGACATAATGCATTGATTCCTCTGATAATGGACATTTGTATTAATACTTGTTTAAAAGTTTCACTGATGGCAGTATTTTTTTTTTTTAACATTTTTGTTTGATAAAGTAAAATTATTCTTGCATTAAACTTAAGTATTGTTGTAAGATTTTGCTTATACAAATATTAGACGCTTACATGAATTATTTGCTATTGAAACTTATTTTTCCAATTTTAAAATAATATTTTAACAAACAACAACAACAACAACAAAAAAAAAAAAAAAAAAAACTTAAACACTAATGTTTATATCACAATAAAATTAAATAATGTAGTATGCAACACTTGTAAAATACAGTTTTCAAGCTAGTAAAAATTTTACTGTAGATTTTATGATTAGTAAAATAGTGTAGTAAATAAATTTAGAGATGTACAAATTGGCCACTCTTCATCAGCTGCAAAAATTTCCCACTGGACACCGATAGGAATGTAAATAAAATAAAAATAATATAAATAAACAAAACTATAACAACACATAAAAATATCAAAACAGAAAGAGAAGAATAAAAAAGAGAAGAATAAAAAGAGAAGAATATAAATGTCATAACACTCTGTTTAATATATACTCTTATAAATGTGAAAATTTGTTTTTTGATCCGTATTACAAACCTACAGCAGCATTTGACCAATTGGCTTGAAATTTTGCACAGATATATAGAATGTTATAGAGAAAGCTGCCGGCGACTAATATCATATTAAGAAAAAAAAAAAAAAAAGAGTAAGGAAGAAGATAAAGTCATACAATAGCTGTTTCCAAGCAGAATGAATAAAAGAAATGGAAGAACCATCATTCATAAGAAGCTTCATGTGCTGGGTAATGGAAAAACCATCCAAAATATCAAGATAGAACAAAGACTGAGTGCAAAATCTTAGCTTCAGTAAACTGAAAATGATGATTGGAATTCCTACAATGAGAGGCAGTGAAAGATTTGGAAGGTTTCTGAAGAAACATTTCTTCTTTTGAATGGCAACTTTCTTTTTGCTTACTTTTAATTTTCATTCCTGCCTATGCACAGATGTGAACTTTTTGCACCTGATGAAAGATAGAACCTTTATATCTCACAACATATATGTACTATACTATTTTTATATGTGTGCGTTATATATAAAATTATTTATTTTTATTTTAGTAATGTTAAAAATCAGGTTCTGTGAATTAAACATCTTATGTATTCTCATAATTCCACTTTTAGTGTGCTTACTAATTTACTCGAAAAATCTTTCTCCCGAAAACCAATTTTAAAGTATTGCTTCTCTTATGTAATTTTATTTGAAATTCTTTGTAAATAATTTTAATACCATTATCTATTCAATAGTATGGCCAACAACATGCTATGCAACAGTTTTAAAATGCAGTTTTGCGTGGAAAATTATTCATTGCCTTGCATATCTGAGACTAGTGGTCAGAAAAGATTTTATTAATAACTACAACTACTTCCGATGCATTAACACTGTACAACTTATTTATGTATGTTGTTAAAGTTTTACTTTTTGTTTCATTTTATTAATTTTTGCAAAGTTGAACTTTCAGTCATTTCATAATGTTTAATACATATGCTATGAGTTTTGATTGGTTGAATCCCTATACATATTAAAATTTATAATCATGCATATTGACAAAGGTCAGGAACTTCAGAAATTATGTTAGTCAAATTTTTGTGGAGCAGAGCTCTAACTACTGATTTGATGTCAATTGAATCATAAAAAAATCAGCATCAGTCAATGAAATATAATTTAAGTTAGTTAAACACCTCATCAGTAATCTAATATGTAACTAAACCAAATATTCAACCTCTAAATAATATATATATATATATTTTAAATAAATTTATATATATATATATATATATGTAATATAATTTTAATATATAATATAATTTTAAATATTTTAAATACTCTAAATAATATTTACTGTTTTTTATGCTATTGTGAATACAGAGTGTTTCAAAAGAATTCCTAAAGACTTTACGGGGAGGTAGGACACAGAATAAGGAATCAGAATAACATAGTAATGTGGCATCAAAAATGCTGTTTTGTTAATAATCACCTAGGGAAACGTGTTGAAGTGCTCTTCTAATTTCTCAACCTAGTTTATAAACAATTGGTTTGTCTCCAAAAATTTCATCAATGAAATAAAATATGATTTTTAAACTATCAATTTAAATCACATTTTTTCTCTTCTTGTTAAAAAAACAACAACAATACACATTATTATTATTATTTTTTAACAACAGTAGTCAGACAGGTCACTATTATTTCAGCACTTGTTCCAAAGTGGTAACAGCTACATGAAGACAGTGTTTCTGACCCCACTTTGCTATGCGATTCTCAATCCTTATTATGTTACCTACCTACTCTTAAGAAGCCTCGTGGTGCAATGGTTAGCACATTGTACTGCTGTTCCACATGTTCGGTATTCGATTCCTGGGCGGGGCAGGGCTCACTCAGCCTTTCATCCCTTCAGTGGGTCGATAAAATAAAGACCAAGTTTGCTTGGGAGTTAAACATTGGAGGCTCCATGTCAGGCTGACCACCTGGCCAAGGCATATGCTTTTGCACCCCAGAGCCTATGGTCGCAAAGGCATGGTTGTGCATTGCAGGCCTTGGCCATATGTGGGCTGTTGCATCAATGTTTAACTTACCCGTTAAGTCTTTTGAAAATCTTTTGAATAACCATGCATTTTTTCAAGTTTATTTGTAAATATATGTTATAAATTAAAAAAAGAAATTTCTTTCAGTTATTGTCAGTTTTCCACTTGATGAAGATCCAAAAGTCTCACTTATTGCATGGACAACCACACCTTGGACATTACCCAGTAATATGTCAGTTTGTGTTAATCCTGAACTTGACTATATAAAAGTGAAAGGTTAGTGGCATATTCAAAATATCTTTTTTTGTTACTGTTGTAGTATTTTTTTATGCATTTGTATGAAGAACAAACTTTAATTATTGATTTTAATGAATAGGTTCATGTTCATGCTATTTCAAAAATGTAATGCAGTAGTTCTGACTAATATAGCTGTATGATTATATACCTGCAGTATTCCCCCGTCTCCATTGTCCCGTATTCTTCCGATCTGAATCATGCCAAAATCTGTCAGAATTTTTATTTAAATATTTAATAAAATTTTTTGTGTACTTAAAATATGAATTTCATAAGGTTTTACAAAATGTTCTTCAGTTAGTCTCTTTTGTTGAAACTGTTACATCAGGATATATTCAACAGCTTATTTATCATTGTGTTACTTTTAAGGCACTCATTGAAAAAAATATTGACTATAACAAACACTTTTAATGTCATGAAATATTTATTAACATGATATATTGTGCTTTAATTCATATATGGATTATTAGGAGACTTTTTATAATATCTTTTTTCCTCACCTGTAAATGCTCACTTTAAATATTAAATCCTTCATGGTTCATCAGAAGAAAACAGTTTACAGTGTTATATTTTTCACAAAATATGTAATCTCAAGGAGTTATTTAGAATTGCACAAATTTTGAATGCAGGAACACATGCTCCTTAAAAAGTCCTTAAAATTCATCTTTCAAAATTTAGGGCCCTTAAAGCTTCTTAATATTACCTGGGACTCCTTAAAAAATCCTTAATTTTTCATTTCTAGTAACAACTGTGATTAATGAAATGTGCAGCCTTTCAGATTTTGGTGACCTTACCTGTTTAGGCGAAGTGTGAGGCATGTATTTTCAATCATCAAAATTGACCAATCATTCTCCTTTCTGTCTCTCTCTTTTTCATATTCAATTTGGGTTAAAATTTTGTTAAAACATGTCTTATGCACAGTGATATTATGTATAAATTCTCCTATTAACCTAAGATTTCTTGTTGTGCAAACTTTACTATGTTTAAGTTTTTGTGGTGAGCTATTTAAAATAAGGATTTTTACAAATAATTACATTGGTAGTCCAGAAAAAAGTGGACTCCTTAAAAAAAAAAAGTGTGTGTGTGTGTGGGGGGGGGGGGGTCCTTAAATACTCCCAAAAAATTCCTAAAATTTCATTTTAAAAAATGAGTATGAACCCTGAAATATTATTTAGATGTTGTGGAGAGTTTATGAATCTTGTGCAATTTTTAATTAACAGCATCACATTTTTGACTGATGGAAGAAATCCTGGTTAGTTTAGCCAGTTCACCTGGTTATTCCACACAGTTTTCAAACAGAGCAATATTAAAACATGCAACGATGTTAAAAGAAAATTGTTTTTTTCTTTATATAGGGGCATCATGGAGGAACATTATCCTACGTTAAAACAAAAATGCCATTTATGGTAAAATCTCATTATGATAAAGTTCTCTTTTATGAATATTTCAGATTCACAAATCAAATGTTTTTACTAAATGAAAATCATTAGTAGTAATTCAACGAATATTTGGTTAATCTTAAATTAAAGAATTTTTCAGAATTCCGAATTGAATTCCCAATCCCTTAAAATTCATTATAATAAGATTTTACTCTAGACCCATTTTATAATAGTTTATTATTTTGCTATAGCATTTGTTTAAACAAGACATTTGTGTTAGAGAGTGTTTTATAATCTGTTGCATTATTTATTTTTCTTATTCAAAATTATGGTTAAATTTTTAATGAGAATTTTTTTGCAGATGCTTCAACTGGTAATGTGTATATTATGATGGCAGCTCGGGTTGAAGCTTTATTCAAAAACGAAGACGAATATGTTGTTCTTGAAACGTAAGTTTTTATTTTATGTGTTTTTCAATATTCTGTTTGCAGATGATCAATGATGATAACCCTTACATATTGTTTCTAGTTACAGTGAAAAATATTATATATTTAAGATTTGTTATAAACAGTACACTGAGGGAGACTAATCCTTCTATGTAACTTCTTATCAGAATTTTATAAAGAAATTATATATAAACAAGTGGCAAATCCATAATTTTGAGTCTTTTTTAAAAATTTTCTTCCTGTTTGAGCTTTTAAATATTTTGCTTTTGATTTCCTCTTATATTATTAATATAATAAGTGTTTTGATATCAAATTTATCTCTAACATTTTACTTTGTTTGGAACTGCTACAGCATAAATTTATCTACTGTAGAGACTATGAAATTTTTGTGGTTCTATCAAATCTTTGTATTTTTTGTAAATCATGATTTAACTAACAGAAAAAAAGTAACATCAAGGGCTCATTCAATAAGCATTTCACATCATTATATGGATGATGTTAATATTTAAAAAGAATTTGCTTGAGAATATTACCTTTCTGTTTTGATACTTTTTAATACAGCACAATACAAATTAAAATTTGTATTTGTTTTTCCTTTATATTTATTTGAAAATTAAATTCATATATTGGAACAGATTGCTGCTCATACAATAAAATTAAAAAAATCTTAAACACAATAAAAACTGTGGTGTTGATGAAACATGCATTTTTGTAGGTTTAAAGGGAAAACTTTAGAAGGCAAGACATACAAGCCTCTCTTTCCTTATTTCAGCCAGGTAGGTTAGCTAAGATATTTTATTATTCTGTAAATTTTTGCTATTTTGTATGTTTTTTTTTCTTTCCAGGATTTGGATTTTCTAAAACTTATGAACTAAGAACTTTACTCTTGGTACATTCTAAAAATAATAGAACATGAAAAATGTCATTTTCATTAGTTTGCTGCTTAGTTTTCTTTCTTTCTTTCTTTGTCCCCCCCCCCCTCCTTTCACTTTTGTACAGTATTATGTAGTTATATAAACCAGTTTTGAACAGATTTTCTTTCCCTTCCCCCCCATAAATTGTGATTCTTTATTTTATCATTCTGCATACTATCCCCCCCCCTCTATCTATTAGTAATATGTCACCAATCAACTAATTTCTTTTGCTTTAAATAATCATTTGATTAATGACATGGCATACAAATAGCCCCCCCCCCCTGCAAGTATGCTGTTTTGCCCCCCACCCTCTTCTGGGTGCCAAGTAATATAGCATATTACAGTTTACATAAATAAACACAGTTAACAAACAATAGTTAATACACTGTTACCTCCCTTAATGAATACTCCCGAATAATGGACATCTCTAGTTAGCAGAGTCTCTCTAAACAGGAATTCCATATTATCAACTGCAAATCGTGGTTATATTTTAAATGTACAATTTTCTTTTATTCATTTAGTAAAAATTAAGATAAAGTGTCCAAACAGATCATGTTTGTAGAATTACAAAGAACTTTACATTCTCCCTTTCTTATCTCCAAAGTGGTTCATAGGGCTGGCCAATGGTTTTCATTTTCCCAAGGGATTTGCCTCTTTTTAATTTCTCCTTCTTTCTTGGAATCAAGAGGGTGAATATGAGTGTGACTTTGGGATAGTTGGACACAACACTTTGATTCAATCGGGGAAATTCGAAAATAGGTTTCATTACAGGAGTAGAATCAGGGACACAATTGGTGCCTTGTTACACATATTATATAACACAGTGAGGGGCGAGTAAAGCAGGTGAACTCTTATTCATCCTGGGGGCTCTAAAGCTGCATTTCCTTGTGGTCCTTATTGGTGGGAATTTCTCTAGTTTTTCTAAGCTAAGATTGCTCTTTTGCCTTTGAAACTGGTTTTTCGTCTTTTAAAGATTTATTTGCTGCTTTTGCGAAGTTCTTAAGGAACCAACTTGTAGGAAATTATCTCAGGTAAACAATGTCTCCCTCAATTGCTCTAATGTGGCAAATCTCCAAGCCTTAAGCTGAGAGCTACAGATTGCTTAAGAATAAATGACTCTTTCTGAATTTTTTGGTTCAATGAATTATAAATTTTCAACACAGTATTCCAAATTGTAATAACTCTGTATGAAATTGATGATGAATTCAACCTAAACTGACTCAGAAAACTACTGACAAATATGAATTTACATTTTCGCATTGAAGATTATGTAGAAATTGAGAAGAATTTGTGGGTTGAGGTAAAAGACTTAAACTTTAGAATCTCCATTCCTCAAAACACAACTGAACAGCTTCCTCTTTCTGATAATGATGATGATAACGATTTCCCTGTGAATGAAGACAAAGTATGCAGAATAAAGACTTCTGAAGCACTGAGATAAAGAACCAACTGAAAACTATTTTCTATGCAAAAGTGACTTTGACCTTGCAGAAGTAAATGAACTTAAACATTCATTCAAATATGTTTTTAATCAAAAAAGAAATCTCTATTGTTAACTGATTACTTTAGTTAATTAAATTAAATGCCTATTTTCCTAAGGTTGTCATTATTTTAAGTAAGACAAACAGGGTTGTTCATATTCACTTATAATTGAATAACAATTGTAGAGTTTTAGTTAAATTTGCTTAATTTTTTATTAAATCACTTTCTATAAATCATAAAAATGTAGTTCCCTCTAATACCGTACAAAATTTTCGGTCTCCTGACTGTCTGTTATTTTGACGTACTGATGTAATAATGTTTTAAAAAATTGTGATAGCGATGAACTGTAAAATTTTTATGACATGCAAATTTTACAAAATTGATATAATGGCTAGTCTTTGGGGGCCTCTTACTCTTCATACCCCACCCCGATCTATATCGTGGGGCCTGCAGAGCTTCCTCATGCCACTGCTTGAGATACAAAAGTATCAAGCCATTTTTGTGTTTTAATAAATTTCTGATAATTGGAGAAAATTTAAGAATCAAAACCCAGGTTAAGAGTCAGAAAAAATACCCAGATGTAGATAAACAACATAAATTGTGTTTCTTATCTTGCTTTACTTTTATAATAAAAATCGATCATTAAAATTTTGTATTTACTTAAATAGAAAATATTTTAAGTAAAATTAAAGATTTTGAATTATTTTCATTATTTAAGTGTTTAGTAAAAATTATGTTTACTAGACATAACATTTTAATTTATTGTTCATGTTGCTCATTATTTTCTTTTCTTTTTTATTTAGTATAAACAGCAAGGCGCATTCAGAGTCTTGTGCGATTCCTATGTTACTGAAGAAAGTGGTACTGGCATTGTGCACCAAGCTCCATATTTTGGTGAGGTAATATTTTTTAAAATATCTCCTGGAATTTTTGAAAGTTTAAATGTAATTTTAAGAAAGTCTCCCTTTTTTAAATAGAATTTTAGGCTTTAATTATTGACCTAAAATGAAGTGCATTAAATGATGAGTTAATAAAAGAAAAGTTGGTGTACATGTGAGCTTAGGTTTTACAAGTTATTTTTAAAGCAGTCATACTAAATTATGCATAAACTGATTGAAAATTTTATCATGCTCTCTTATGTATTAATGCATTTCCGTACGCTTGTTTATGATCTTGTGTGGGTCTTGTTTATCATCTCCATGTTTCTGATTAATGAAATACTTCTATTTTTTTTTTAATAATATTATAAGTAATAAAATTATTTTGGTTGTGAGAGTTGATTCTGGTTAATGGACCACATCGGGATGAGACTGTTTTGGTAATATTAACCAGCTGGTCCAATTACACAAACATGCCCCAAGGATACAAAATAGGACATACATTTCATATTACAATATCATTCTGACCTTTATTGCATGGCCCACATGCCTGGCGAACATTGAAATGAGAACTGCAATTACTTACAAACTTTATTTAATAAAAAAAATTAATTTATATGCAATTTTTTTCCAAGTGATCAAAACTATATTCAGCACTACAGGCATAAACAGGAAAAAAATTTCGAACGGATAGGAAATGTCATTGTGTATGAGCAAACAAAATTCCAGTACAACGTAAAAATTTAAAATCTCTGGCTAGCAAATAAATAAACCATATAAATAAGTAATGATTGTTAATTAATAAAAATGGGATTTTTTTTTTGTGCATGAGGGATTTATTTTTATACTACCCTCAAGGCAATGTACCTTTTCAGCACAATATAAAAGAGTTATTTATAACCTCTAGACAATACTTCAAGAAGTGATTTTCATCCTATTCAGTTGATTGGTTGTATTTCAAAGTTCAAGGTTTTACATCTGCTCTACCCAGGAGACTTAAGGTCACTTTTTCTTATTCTCTCTTGTTCTGTGCTCTGAATAAGCGGAATTTTGGTCTAAATAAATGGATATCATTCGTCTGTAACAGCATTTGTTTTGGTTCTTTAAGATTTGGTCCAAATAAGCAGCTGGTCTTATTAATCAGTGATCCAATTAATTGGAATTGATTGTATATTGATTTCTTACTTTTAACCATGCTAAAATATTGCTAAAATGATATATTTTACTCTAATTATTCTTTCTATTAGAATATTATTTCA
This sequence comes from Cheiracanthium punctorium, assembly GCA_038373885.1. Lineage (NCBI taxonomy): Eukaryota > Metazoa > Arthropoda > Arachnida > Araneae > Cheiracanthiidae > Cheiracanthium > Cheiracanthium punctorium. The sequence goes on from JAWZYV010013821.1 coordinate 179,034, forward strand.
TGTCCCAACTGAATGTTCCTTTCCTGTTAAAATTATTTGCACATTGAATCTAAAATACTTACTCTAGAAAATAATAATTGAAATCTTTATATTTATTTCCATTTACATATACTGGCAGATATAGAAATTAAATTTGATGTGAAAAAAATTATTATTAAAAAAATATATATATAGTAGATATTTAATTTGTAGTTTAAAAAACGAAAGTAAATATAAATATATGAAAAACTTATAAATTTGACTTTTTAAAATTTAAATATTCACCCAGACAAAGTACTGTTGCTGTCACTTATTACAGTTATAGCCCTGTGCCTTCTCACTCCAGTCTATATATTTTGAAGCATTAATAGTAGTGAGAATTAACCTACTTATTTACGTTAAATTAAAAGTTTTTAAAAACTTTGTTTTAATAGTAAAATATATTTTAAAAGAAGTTTTGACATTTTGTTTTTCTTTTAGGATGATTACAGAGTTTGTTTAGTAAATGGTGTTATTACAAAAGATCAAGATATCATATGCCCCATTGATTTCACTGGTAAATTTGTTGAACCAGTTGAAGAATTCAAAGGTCTCTATGTTAAAGTAGGTATTTCTGTTAAGATATGTGGTTGCATTTAGTGTGATACTTAGTGAAAATATTCCATATTTTGATTTATTGCAAACTCTGTTGTAGCTTTATAAAGGGTATTATGCAAATCTAATTGTATTTTGTATGTCTGATTTTTCTGTCTTTTATCATAAAATAATTTTTGAAACTAATATTTTTTCGTTCTTTTTTTCTTTCATTTTTTAAATGTGTATTATTAGATGAAAACTTGGGAGCAATATAATTAATATTGATGAATGTTCTTTTTTGTTATTTATCATGTCAAAACTTGATTAGATTGATAGTTTCAGAGCATTCAAGTGTTATAAAGTATAGTAGTGCAAAAGTGTGTTATGTTGAATAAATTTGATTTTAGAAAAATATTTTTAATTTAAAAGTATGGAAAGGTCTAGGAATATTAAAATATTTTTTTGTTAGATTCTTTGTGATAAACCTTGATTTTGAGATTTTAAAGGGCTTTCAAAAATATTTTATGTGTATTTGAAATTTTTAGGATGCAGACAAAAAAATTATCCAACATTTGAAATCCATTGGAAGACTTGTCCATTCTAGTACAACAAAACACAGTTATCCATTTTGTTGGCGATCTGAAACTCCTCTTATTTACAGAGCTGTGCCATCTTGGTTTGTCCGTGTTGAACACATGACAGAAAAGCTCTTAAAAGCCATTGAAGATACCTACTGGTAAGTTATTTAAAAAAAGAAAAAAAGTAAAGAAAGAGAGAGTAAAATAGATAATGTTTGGATTGAAGAGTTGAAAAAATAGTTATTGCATAATTAAACCAACATTTGAATATATTTTAGCTTGACTTTATAGAGATCTTATCGGTATTTATGTAATTTTCAAGACAGTGTTATAGCCCATTTCATGTGATGTTTCTTTATTCCCCCCCCCCCCCATAATTTTTTTAGACTATTTTACATGTACTCTAATTAGATTTTTACTTTGCTATACTGTTACTTACTTTGCTATACTTTTATATTTGAATCCTTACAATTTTAAAATAAATTGTTTTTACCAATGAAACTTGTCAGGTTTACAAAATATTTTATATTTTATTTGGTGCTGTAAATTTTCAGTCCAGCAGTTTCTCACAGAACCAACTATTGGTGTATATTATAACAGAATTTTATAAAATCTGATTAGTTTACTAACAAATTATGACTGTTAATCTCTCTATATATAAAGGAAGATGTCCTGACTGACATACAATCACCGCACAGCCAAATCTACTGGAGATATTGACATGAAATTGTAGGAGCTTATAGCTTTTGTGCCCAAGGCGTCATTTAAGAAGCGATTTTTAAAAATTCGAACCCAGACGGGTGTGGCGACCCAAAACGTTATTTTCACGTTTTCCTTCATATCTCAGGGGGGAAAAGAGATAGCCGTAAAATTCTTGCTTTAACTACTAACTACTAACTTGCTTTAACTACTAATGTAACTAATACAAATACCTAAAAATCAATTCCAGGGTTTTTTGAAATTCGCACCCAAACTGGGATAAGGGGCCAAAACGTTCTTTTCACATTTCCCTTCATATCTCTGAGGAAAAAAGAGATAGCCGTAAAACTCTTGCTTTAAAATGTAACTAATAGAAATACCTAAAAGTCATTTTCAGGGTTTTTTAGAATTTTCATCCAAACGGGGTTAAGGGTCCAAAACGTTCTTTTCACATTTTCCTTCCTATCTCAGAAGTGAAAAGAGATGCTGCAAAATTTTTGCTTCAAAATGTTACTAATGGAAATTGCTATATATCAGTTTCAGGGTTTTTAGAATTCGCACCCGGGGGGGGGGGGGGGTAAGGGGCCAAAATGTTCTTTAACGTTCTTTTCACATTTCCTTTTATATATCAGATGTAAAAGTAAAATGAGAAAGGAGCAAAATTATTGCTTTAAAATGTAACTAAATTAAATACCTAAAATTCGTTTTCAGGATTTTTAGAATTCTAACCCAAACGGGGGTAAGGGGCCAAATCGTTCTTTAACGTTCTTTTCACATTTCCTTTTATATCTCAGAAGTAAAAAGAGATAGGAGCAAAATTCTTGCTTTAAAATGTAACTAGCTGAAATACCTAAAAATCCTTTTCAGGGTTTTTTAGAATTCCAACCTGAACGGGGATAAGGGGCCAAATCGTTTTTTAACGTTCTTTTCACATTTATCTTCATATCTCAGAGGCTAAAAGAGACAGCCGTAAAATTGTTGCTTTAAAATGTAGCTAACAGAGATACCTAAAAATTATTTTCAAGCTTTTTCAGAATTTTCACCCAAACGCGGGATAAGCAGGCAAAACGTTCTTTTCACATTTCCCTTCATATCACAAAAGAAAAAAGAGATGTCGCAAAGTTCTTGCTTTAAAATGTAACTAAGGGAAATACCTAAACCTTATTTTCAGGGTTTTTTAGAATTCGCACCTGAACGGGGGTAAGAGGCCGAAAGGGGGCAAAACGTTCTTTAACGTTCTTTTCACATTTCCTTTTATATAAAATCGTGACAATTTTTTACGGGAAATGACGTGCTAAAAAGTAAAGGATTCTCGTGGAGCTATGTCACCGCAACTATATTTATAGAAATCAAATCTATTGTTTGCGACTGGCAACAGTCAAAACGTCACCGTTTGGTGTTCCCGAGCGGGAACACAGCGCGTTAAAGGGTTAAGTTGATTAAATCTAAAAATATGTTTAATATTTATTCATTTATATTCCATTTGTATTTTTTGGTTTAACAATATCCATTCCGTGCGAAGAGCGGGTACTTCGGCTAGTAAAGGTTATATAGTAGAAGGGTTGTTGTTGTTTAAAGGTTCCATTGTATTTATTATAATTCCATTCTATTTGTAATTATATACATTTTTTAAAATTATTCTGTTGCTTTGTAATAATAATAATAAAATCTGAAGTATCTTCTAAATACAAAGTTGACTGCTTAAAAAAAAAAATCAACATTTGCTTATATACTAATTGTTTAAAATCATTTCAAAATCCAATGCTGAAGGAATGAGTGCCAGTTATTATTTTTATTGTAATGATAATTATACACTTTTACAAACTATTAACTTGTAGCATTATGATCTAAATTATTTACTTGAATGCTAGATTGTATATATTTAGAGTAATAGTTTATCCATATTTTTTTTGTATGAAAACTATCATTTCTTTTGAAACTCAAAGTTGAATTTTTTGCATTAATTATAAGCAAAATTTGTGGATTACAATCTTTTTATTTTGTCCTGTGTACAAAATTTATTAGGCAAAACTAAATGAACCTTAGGTTGCATCTGCCCAAGGCAGATAGTTGTAATTGTTTAAATTACTTTATTAATATTTAATAATTATTTTAATTATTCATCCTTGAAACAGTAAGAATGTGTTACTGTGGCAAGAATCTGTACTTTAGGCACTTTCTTATCACTACATTCTTGCATAGATAATATTTGGTGAAAAATAAATTAAATTTTTTAAATTTTAAGTCAATTAAAATCTGCCCCCTTTTTTTCTTTCTGTGTGTATGATTTTGGTTTTTATTTTATTTTTCAGGGTTCCTGAATTTGTGAAAGAGAAGAGATTTTATAATTGGTTGCGAGATGCACGTGACTGGGCTATTTCCAGAAATCGTTATTGGGGTACTCCCATTCCACTGTGGATAAGTGATGATGGTGAAGAGGTATGTTTATGTGTTATTAATTACATGTATTTGATGGAGGAAGCCGAGTTGCTGGTTCATTTTTTATTTATCCCTGCTTATTTAAGCATTTAAAAAAAAGAAAATGCATTGTGTTGATTGGATGATGCCTAGTGCAATAGTCTAATGTTTTATTTTTCTCAAATTATTCATTGTCATTTATCTTAACTATTTAGCTAATTTTTTCTGTTTCTCAAAATTCGCATGCACAGGTTCAATGTATATCATAAATTCTTTTGTCAGAGATATTTTGTTTATGGCTCTTTGTGCCACCAGTTTTTTAAACCCTTTCAATTCAGATGACTGGCTGTAAAAGTAGACTTCCAAAAACAGTTAGATGGCCTTCTACAGTTCTCACCCACTCCTTTTGTTCAGTACTATCCATTTATGAATGCAAGATGGAAAACTTCTTTTGTGCACTATTGTTTTTCCTCTCCCACATACTTTTCAGAGCAGGTGCTTTCTAAATATTGCATTAGCTAAACTGTAGTTGTCCCCCAGGCATTCTTATTTTAACAAAAAGGGTATGATTAGTGAGATACAAGAGACACACTTCTAGAGGGGAAGGTATGGAACAGAATTATCTTATCAGGGCTGCCACTGGCAACTAAAAGGCGACTATTTGCTACTATTTTCAGCAAAATTCAACTATGGCGACTATTTTCATTGAAAAAGGCCTAAAAGTGACTATTTTTTAAAGAAAATGGTAAAAATGCGACTTTTTTGATCACAGAGAACAGTTTTATTGTGAAGTTTTAGATTTCAAGGTTCAGAAACAGTTGCAAGCAGCCGCTTCGGGAAATACAAATAAAATCTATCGATAAGTGTTTTACGTATATCGATGCATTTACAATGCTACGTGAATTTTTTTTTTTTTTTAATGAATTTTGAAGTTTTCAATTTATGAATTTGATATTCATAAGCAGGGTTGTTAAAAACCCGTTTTTTTTTTCTTCAGAAAACCCCCAACCCACTGGGTTTTTTCAGGGTTTTGGGGTTTTTATCAGGGTTTTTCAGTTTTATCAGGGTTTTTTCAGAAGAAAGGATGGGGTTTCAGAATATTTAAAAAAAATTGCTAATTACTAAATACAACTTAGCCCATTAAATGCCAAAGCTCCCGTTACGTGAACATCTATTATAAATTTTTCTTCTTAAAATATGTTAACGCAATTTACGAAATACACATTTTATATAAACATTTACACTATAGGGTGTGTTATATAGTGTAAATGTTTATATAAAATGTGTATTTCGTAAATTGCGTTAAAATATTTTAAGAAAAAAAATATATAATAGCATAGCTGCCAAGTGTTCCGTTTTATACGGATTCGTTCTGCTTTTTTTTAACTTTGTTCCGTAAATACATATTCAAGCCAAAATGTTCTGTTTTTCCACTTCTGTGTAAGGATTTTAGAAAATTAATAGAAAAATAGGAAAATCGTGTACATTTTCAGCTTTTGGTAAAGCATTTATGCTTAGTTGTCAAAATATATCAAATAAGTCAATAAATTTAATTGAATGATACTTATCTTATTCTTTCAAGAATTTATTACATTAATCATTTAAGTCTATTGTAGAAAACAAGCAAAGTTAAGTACATTTTATTTTTATAAATTAATGATTAATATGCACATCATCTCTATACACATGATAATTTAATTTTGTTAATGTGAGATTTTTTAATTGTATATTTAATGGTACATTTCATGACCACTCACCGTGTTCCTTATTTTTAATTTTATGAGTAAATGCTGTGTTCCTTATTTTTTTCCTGGAAGGTTGGCAGCTATGTAATAGATGTTCCCATAACGGGAGCGCTAATGGGTGGTAATATAATTTTGGTGCTTAATGGGTTAAAGCAACTAATCGATTGCAAAAATCAATTATAATTAAAAAATGGTTAAATTAATAGTAATAACTAATTACAATTATTAATCATACATGAAAAAATGCATAAATCAATAACAATAGCTACCCCAATCATAGTTTGCTCTTAGATCAATTGACTATTAGTAATAATTTTAACAGTGATATACTAGTGTTTAATTCGAACTTTTTAAACTAATGTTTTTTTATGGTTAAAAAATCCTTATTCATTTTTATATAGATAGGCTTAAAAATTTACTCCAGAAAGTTTATGCCTATGTGAAGTCTTCCTGATTTTTTTTTTTTTTCCTAGGTAGTGGTGGTGTGGGGAAAGGTAGGGAGCTGTTTATAAACTTTACAAGTGATATACTGATTTTAAGAGATGTATTATCTACATAATTGAAATTTTGTTGAAATCTAAAAAAAAATTTAAAATTAATTACAACAATTTTAAAATTAATTTCATTAAAATTGAAATTTTGAAAAAACCCAGTTGGGTTTTTTCAAGTGGGCTTTTTTGAAAAAACCCACCCGGGTTTTTTCGGATTGGGCAAAATCATAACAACCCTGTTCATGAGACTTTTCCATGGAATTCCCCAGTTTTGTTTATTTTAAGATTACCGAATTTTTAGCCTTTCCAACCCTAGACCACTTTTCCACGACTTAGAAGTGTTTCATGAGTTTATTTTATGAAAAGATAAAAAAATGCCCCTCATATGCTTTTGTATAAATCATTTAAAATGTCATTCGCACATTATTTGGTAAAAATCACCAAAAATATTTGCACTTTATTTTACAACTTGGGAATTTCAAAAGCTGGCAAGTTGATGTTTTCTTAGTGGTACGTTCTGGCTTTTGCAGATGGAGTTAATGAGTACAGATTTGCAAGTCGCCCTTTGAAAAAGATACTAATCATGGAGCTAGAATGGTTGGATAATGCTCAAAACTCCCTTGTCAGCACTTCCAAATTCTTATGTCATAAAAACATTGTTATATCGCATGCTCTTGGTAACTAACGGTATTAGCATGCTACTTTTCGGCTACTATTTTTGGATAAAGGATACTATTTTGGATACTATTTTTTATGTATAAGGGTACTAAAGCAACTATTTTCAACACTAAAAAGTCCATCCATTTCCAGGTTTTACACCTATCCTCCTAAATATAAGCTTGTGAGTTAAAGTGTTAAAGTGTAAAGTGTTGAACTTGTTTATAATGTTTGTTGAAGAAACCAGATAATTATTTATGACACTAACTAAGTGGCATTAAAAATAAGATTCTGCTCCATCAGGGAGAAGTACAGAATGTTTTGACATTATAATAGAGTTGTGAATGAGTTCAACTGTATTTGAAGTCCCCTGTAAACTAAAATTCTGGGTGTGGCTATCATGCATATCAGTTATTTTGCTTAAATTGTTTAAGCCATTTTTTACTATAAAATTATTAATTATGTTAATAAAAAATGTCCTCTGTGAAAAATAATTAACTGCAATAATTGCCTCCCCTCCAAAAAAAATTAATTAATAAAAAAGTAAATTAAATTATTAGAAGATAATGCAGCTTTGATGAGTGAAATGTGACTGTAGCTTAAAATCAATTGTAAGTTAAATTATATACATTTTTTCTTTGAAATTCTAGTTGATAGTCAATGACTTTACAAGGAGTTCTTTGTCATAAGTTTAAAATTACCTTCATACTGAACATCTTTGTCTCCTCTTTGTCAACATGATATAAGGCATCTAAGTAAAGGAGATACACTTGCACTGTAAAAAAGTAAACAATTTTACTGGTGTTGTTAAGTTTACTTTTTGTAGCAGAACAAATGCATTCTTAATTAATATATGTATTACTGTTTTTCCACTTATTTATACTTGATATAATTGTTTTCTTAGGCAACGAGTATTTGTATTTTTATTAATTTCTAATAATGCAGTTATTGCTCTGTATCTTTGCATGCATTGTCTTTGCATGCGTCTTTGCAATCTAATAAAATGTTTATAGTTTGTTGTCATAATAACCTATGTTTCTGAAAATGTATTTGCATTTTATCATAGATTGTTTGTGTCGGATCTATTGCTGAACTTGAAGAATTAACTAACCAAAAGATTACAGATTTGCATCGTGAAAAGTAAGAGATCTATGTTACTGCTTTCTTTTAATACTGTTTTTTCTTTCATATTACAGAAAATTTTACAAGTCTTAATTTAAAAAAAATTAACTAACCCTTGAAGCTGGTAATCTGAGTACCAACTTTCTAATACAGAAGACTCCTTTAAAGAGAACTAATTTTTTTAGATAACATTAAGTTTTAGTGAACAATATAATTGATATATCTCTTCATTATTAATTAAAAATTGATAGCTGTTTTGGGTACTTAAAAAAAGATTTTGTGTGAAGTTGGAGCTGACTCTACATTTAAATACTGTCTGAAAGGTTAATAAGTCGTCACTCTTACATCACTAAATGATTACTAATAACAGAATGACTCTTAATACACCAAATAAATCAAATAGTATTCTTTTCATATGATTACAATATTTTTACAAAACACTATACTGTATTATATTTTTTGTCAATCTATTCATTTTGTAGTTTTAGAAATCTTTTAAGGTCTATTAAAAAGTTAAAATATTTATTGTTATATTAACTAATGACTTAAACATGAAATATAGTATAGGTTTTTTATTTCTAGTATGAAAAATCAAAGTCAATATATTTACATCAAACACAGTGGCATAGCGTGATCTCAAGCATAGGGTAATCTCACAGTATTTGGATTTTTCAGTACTCTCATAGCTTTCTCTCCACTTGTCCACCTGTTGATACCCACACACTATATATATATATGTTCATACATACAGGTGCCCCAAAAAAATTGATAGTCTTTTATTCCTTACATATTGATCACAGACGTATACAATAAATCACAAAGTTGCTTAAAAAAAGGAACCAAATTTCATGGTATCAAATAAAATTTTCAGAAGATTAAATTTAGCTAAATCAAAATTTATATATTTACACTGCACTGTACAAAAAAATTCTCAGTTTCTAACCTTTATAAGGAATCTTACAAACTGTTAACTTAAAAAAGATCATGGCAGAAAATTCCTTTTACAGCAATATGAGGTAATGTTCCAAAGGAGAGATTCCCCTTGATGTTGAAGCATTCAGGTGCCAGGCGCATGCACTGGAGTTCACTCATTTTGAAGGGCCGTTTTATTGGACAAAATGTCTTGTGAGTCCATCTGGCTGTTTCGAGATGACTCCAAGAGCACTAGCAGCTAGCTTCTGAAGCCATTGGTAACAAGAAACAAATTACTTTGGGGTTTGTCTGTATTATTTTTGGAAAAAGGGGGTGTTGTAAAATTGTATTTTGTTGATAAATGCTTTGAATGAAAAAACATTTGAAGTAATTTATAAATTTTATTACATTAAATAAAGTTTCCAAAACTGTTTTAAAATGATTAAAAAAAAAAAGTTCCGTACACCACTTGTATGCCACTGGTCAAATATAAAGTTGCAAAATTATGCAGACCAACTGAAATTATTTTGCTTATAACATCGTCAGCTGTGTTGTTTGAAGATACAATATCTCCCTCACACATTTTATACACAAGGGGAAATAAACTAATTTCACCATGGACTTGAAAATATTTAGAATGATTCTTTATAAGTTGCACTACACACTGTAATAAATGAAACAATTGTGTCCTTTCTGAAACTTTCTGAAAAAAATTCTTCAACTTGGAGTTGCACAGCAAAAATTTTCAAGGAGTGACATGTCCTGCTAAATTTTTGGATTTTTAAGAACTTTTTCTGAATGTTTTGTACATGATACGGATTTATTATTTATTATTATCTATAGTGCAGCCTGGAAAGAAGTATTCTAAAAATTCTGAAGGGCTTGACACAATTAGTTTATTTGTATTTATGTGCTAAAATCACATGATTTTTTTGAAATACATTGTTAATTATTAATCTCCCCTCTTTTTGCCCCCATTTGTGTTCTAATTGGTGTGTTTTATAATGTACATTTACTAATATATATATAAAGAATGGCTTTATGCCATCAGTTGGTAAAATGATCGACACCACACAATTCTTCTAGGTTGACATTTTTATTTCCAAGTTCGGACAGAAGGCAGGAGTCAGGCTGGCGACCCTTTGGTTCCGTGGCTGTCTTTTCTCTTAATACTGCAGTCTCTAAAAGCTAAAAGCTCCCGAAATTTCCGTGCTCTTGCTTAAATACTCCCCTAGTTACTACACCTGTTGGCAGGGTGCAGCACAATTGTGAAAGCGTTACTCTCAAATGTAATTTGTTGACTACATTGTCAATCAAGCCACGTGAAATATTTGCTTGGTTAGGACTTCCAAAAGGGCGCAGCAGGGAAACAGCAGAAAACTGCAAATCCTGCTGATTCAACAATTTTCGTCCTTATTGAACTCCAAAAATCGTCTCTGAACATAATATTTGTATGGCTGAGAAACAAACTTTACAGTAAGAGTAACAGAGATTAAAGAAGGTTTTTTTTTTTTTTTTTCCCAGATGATATTAAATTAAATTAGATTAAATTGGAAAAGATTATTTTATTATCACATATATATATATATATATATACACATATATATATACACACATTTTGCCAGGGTTTTAAAAATTCAAAACTTTTTTTTGGACAAATATTTATTGAATTAGCAGAAAAATTATGATTTTTGAAAAACATATACATCATATCCATTACTAGGTTAACATGGAATTTAGCAATTTTATTTTAATGGGCAGGTATCACTAAATGTGCATAATGATAAAATTTGCCGTGTACAAAAATTTCTGTAGTATCACTCAGGGTTTGCACTTACTCAGATTTTTGAGTAGTTCTCCCAAATTTTGTTGACTATGATGCCAAAAAAATACACAGAGTTTTGTATATGCAAAAACCCTTTATTTCTCAAGATAATGGACCTTTGTGACCCATCTTTATCAGACTTCAGCGCCTTCCCCGGTATCACTGGATACTTTCATAAAAGTGTAATTTTTTATTGTAATGCTTATATAGCTAAAAAATGTTTTTATCGCAGTATTCAAAGATTTAATATATTTGTTTTGAAAAATCATTATTTTCTGTCTTTTTAAATTAGTTTCCTGTGCTGTTGTTATGATAAAATATTTTATATCATTAAAATATATAATAAAGACATTTTTTCTCTAATTTAATGTTTATTTTTATCTTTGACTAGTGTTGATAAATTAAAAATTCCATCAGCCAGAGGAAAAGGGTATCTGACACGGGTAACTGAAGTTTTTGATTGCTGGTTTGAAAGTGGCAGTATGCCATATGCGCAAGCCCATTATCCATTCGAAAATGCATCTGAATTTGCAGAAGGTTTTCCAGCTGATTTTATTGCTGAAGGAGTTGATCAAACAAGAGGATGGTATGTCACTATAGCTTATGCAATCTTAATCTGTTGTAACTCACTATGCTGTTTGAATGCTGATGAATCTTTCGTGCCAAGTTCATCTCAGTTTTTCTTGCTAGAAAATTGATACATCTTGCTGTTGGAATTTTAAACCTAAATTTTTCATTGCAATTTCAAGCATATTTTGCATCAGAATTTCTTGATATTTAGCACCTTGAATATTAATCATAGTTTTGATTGCCTGATTAAAAACATTGCAAATAATGCTTTTTTTTTTAAATTTATGACTTAGGAGTGTTTTTTTTTTGTCAAAGATGTACTTTGATGTTAAAAAATTAATTATAATATTTTTTGTAATTAATTTTTTCTACAAAAAAGTATACTTTAACGCTATTAAAATATTAACTACCATATTTATTCAAATTCAAGCATCACTTTTATTCCAATGTTAAATGCTACTAAATTGGGTGCGGCTTAGATAGGCTTGCCAGATTTCTGAAGTGTTTTACCAGGACACTGGAATGGCCCCCAACATCACGGGTATTCAAGGGTACAATTTCCCAAACTATGGCTGAACATGTTTGCACTCTCAACTGGGAGACAGTAAGTGCCTCGCTCAAAACCAGGTCGCGTCCCCCGACCTAACCCTTCAGAGTTTTCCATGGTTTTCTCTGAAACTTTGCATAAATACAGGTTTTGATCCCTTAGAAAGTCCCCCACGGAGGGCAATCCCCCTCCCCCGGCTAGATTCCTCATGCAGATAATTGGCCATAACACTACATTTACATCCCGCCCCAAAGGGTACACATTGTTGGCGGGTTATTGGTGTCTTTTAGAGGGTGGTTTATTCTCTATGCTATGAATAAATGGTTACTGATTAGGAACCTAAACCAGGGGTATTAATAAATAACACAAGCATATAAATGTAAACATTTTTAATGACTATGTCATTATTCCCTTTATTGAAAAGTGTCCGAAAATTGTGTCCCAAAAATGTAACATAAAAATGCTACGTAAAAGTATGCGACAGAATTTTACATATATTTATATACTATTAATTCACAACAGCTTTAATCTATTGTTACAATATTTCGTAAGCTGTAGAATATGCATCACATGTATTTTTTGCTGTAAGGGTTGCTGTATTTCGCCTTGTTAACCTTGTTGGCGAGTCATCCAGAGTGGATAAGAATCCCACGTTGTTAGGCTTATGTTTAAAATTCTTTTTTTTTCCACTTTCACATTTGCTAGCCCTGTGTCCTATGCGTTTACACCTTTTGCAAGTTATTCTTGATGCATCCTTGATTTTATGAGTCCATGTTTTATGTTTCCATGTTTCGTAATTATCTTTATTCAGCGTTTCAATTCGCCAAGTTGTTATCATGGGCCATAGGTTGTCATCGACCCACGTTTGCAATTGCAAGGAAAGATCAGGAAACCCTCCTAATCCCAGTCGATAAAATAAATGTAAAGGGAGAATAAAAGAAAAAGAAAAAGGGGTGAGAGATAAAATGACATAGTCAATTAATATCGTTTTAATATGGCAATAATGAAACTAAAAAATTAGGGGGGAGGGGTTTGCCCCTGACGAGGCTCGAACAGCCGAGTTATATTTCTTGTATGTTAATATTTATAAGTTACTTTAAGTAAGAAGAAACACTTTGAATGAGGAATAAAAATTTGAACAATACTTATTAGCAGACCATCACTCTTCTATAGTTTTCACTTTTTATACAATACAGTGAAATAAATGACAAAGTAATTATTCTAAATAATCCTTCAAAGTTAATTATTTTTAGACTTTTTTGGTCATCTATAATCAAATTTAGTTTCTACCAGAACCAAGGCCGTAGCCAGAAAAAAATTTCGGAGGGAGATATGTAGCACTAAAATTAAAGTTCGGGAAGGTATAGGCAGTGCTAAAGTTCCTTCAACTTTCATTGATCTTTAGAATCAGCGCAAATAAAAAACTACCAATGCATTGCAAAAAATTTCGGGAGGGGATCAAACCCCCATGATCCCCCCTTGGCTACGGCCTTGACCGGAATGTGAAATAAACCAGCTGGGACACTGGGATTTTGTCTGCAAACCAGGGCATCTGGCAAGCTTAGGCTTAGAATTGAAGGCAGAAAATATTAGGTTGTTCAAAAAGTAATTTCATTTTTTCCCAACAGAAATGGTATTTTTTCATAGCCAACTTCAAACTTAAGTCACATAATCATTATATATTTATACAGCTTATATAGCAACTTGCTTGTGAAATTTTTTTTATTGATTCTGAGAAGTAGCTTTTGGTTGGTTCCCTTTCAAATATGGAAACTGAAAAGTGGCATTTTTGACATGTTTTGCTTTTTCTCTATCGAAAAGGTAAAAATACTGTTTAAGAAAGAAAGAAATTATCCGATGCATATGGAGAAGAAGCATTCGGCATATGCCAATGCTAAAACTGGTTTTCAAAATTTTGATTCGGCAATTTTGGTGTTCAAGATGCACCACGTTCTGGAAGGCCAATGGAAGCTGATGAAGACACAATAAAGATATTAATTCAGGAAAACTGGTGAATAACAACTCATGAGATCACTGAAAGATTCAATTTATTGAATTGGGCCATTTATGATCATTTGAAATGCCTCAAAGCTCGACATATGCGTTTCTCATTTTCTTAAATGAAATGACTTTCTCAACAATCCAATAGATCAGCTTTTGATTAAACGTATAAAAAAGGTGTTAAGTAAATATTAATTATGTGTTAAACTCCTGTTTGAACTGTTATTTTATTTGAAAATAAACTTATTATTTTCTAGATAACTTTATTTTAATTTATAATTAATTTTTATTTTTCAGGTTTTATACACTTTTAGTAATATCAACTGCCTTGTTTAATAAAGCTCCTTTTAAAAATTTGATAGTCAATGGACTGGTTCTAGCTAGGTAAGTTATAGTTCACTATTTCTTAGTTAATTAGTTAGCTGATGTCAACATTGATTATGCATTTATTCATTTCATGTTAATTTTGAATAACTGCTTTACATTTTTGCCCCTTAAATAAACTTTTGTAACACTTGAAAAGTTGTGGTTATAAATTTTTTTTTTTTTGAACAAGTGTGTTTAAAATTATTTAGGTTTTAAATCTTTACTGCTTTCTATTTGACAATTTTAGGTTTATTAAATGCTTAAAAAGATATTTTAAACTTTAATAACAGATTATAATTATGTTTTCTTCCTGTACATTGTGCTATTTAAGGATAGCACTTGGTTTTGAGTTTTTATTGTTTATATTAAAAGAATGAGTTATTATATTGTGTGTGCCTTATTTTATACATTATGATATTTTCTAAATAAAAAAATCTTGTAAAAATAATTTGCAGTCTGCTAACTCATCTGTATGGCTAGTTTATTATTACTGCAACATCATTTGTACTATAAATAATTTTTTTTTTAGTGATGGCCAAAAAATGAGCAAAAGAAAAAAGAATTACCCAGATCCAATGGATGTTGTCAATAAATACGGTGCAGATGCACTCAGGTGGGTATTTCAATAATAAAGTTAACAGTATTTTTAATTTTTCTCATTTCCAGAAAATCAAAAACCAATATGCAGTGGTGTGTCAAAAAAATATGTTTTGCTTTAGATTTTTGTACATTTCTTTTGAGGTTGAATCATCCCCCATTCTTTTCCCAACCCCCTTTTTTAAATCTTAATATGATTTTTTACTATATTAAAATATATTCTGCTCTTAAATAAATTTAGTTATCAATAACTGTTTGTTCTATAGATATCAGATATCAGTGAAATATTTAAATGTTAGATTTAAATGAATGAAATGAAATAATTTCTGAAAAAATCAAATTTTAAACAAAATTTTATGAATTTCCATTCACATGTTCAAGGTGCAATTATCAAAGTTGTCAGATAGAAATTAACTTTTGTTCACCTAATTTTAACTATTGAATGTAGTAAAAAAAAAAAAAAAAAAAAAAAAAAAGCTTAAATGCAACATGATTGATTTATAGAAGTTTTTTAAACCAGTTCTAATAAGTAATAAATAAATATATACAAACCTTATAAAATCATGTTTGCTTTTATTTTTAAATAAAAACATGTAAGCAAACCTTTTTTTCCCCCTAAATACTAAGCACATCTATTTTCAGCAAGTTAATTACAAACAACCTGTGCCTAAACTTTGGATTCATGTTTGTTACATTTTAAAGCAAGAATTTTATGGATATCTCTGTTTTTCTTGGAGATGTGCGAAAAGAATATTTTAGTCCTTTAACCATGCCATAGGTGGAATTTTGGAAAATGCTGTCTAATCTAATACCTGTGTTGAAAAAATACTGACATAAATGCCAAAATTTTGTATTATTAGCTTCAGTTATTTTGGCTGGGCAAAATATTGACTTCCTATTCTCCCAATTAATAGTTAATAATTTTTGCTATTTTTTTTGTCAGATTGTACCTTATTAATTCACCTGTGGTGCGAGCTGAATGTTTAAGATTCAAGGAAGATGGTGTGAGAGATGTTCTGAAAGATGTTTTCCTTCCATGGTATAATTCTTACAGATTCTTAGTTCAGAATATTCATATGTATGAAAAGGTAATTTTTAGTTATTCTTTTATATTTTAATTTATTAATTTAGTATGAAAAGGTAGTGTTAAAGTGATTTTGAAGATGTAATAGCACTTTTATGACGATATGCAATTACAGATGTTATGTCATTGTTAAGTAAATTTGAGATATAATTTGCTAATCTGCTTAGTTTTTTAATTCATTATTTAAGCTTTGTATTTCCTTAATGCAAATAAGTCATAGACTCAACTGTAACACTACCCTTTTCTTTTCCTACAAATTAAATTTTTAACATAAATGGCAATTGCAGTCTTAGTTCATGCTATTTCACTCTGTGAAGCATGCGAAGAGTTGAATTAATAACACATTTGATATTCAATATATGTTTGTTCTTAGAAGTCTCTTATATCTGTGGATATTTTGTTGTTGTTGTATACCTTACTATACAACAACAACATACCTGTTGTATACCTGTTGTTTACCTACTTAGATTGAAAAGATAACTATCTGTGTTCATAAAATTTAATAAAAGCTGGGCTGATGTATTCACAAAAATATGGCTTTCTTCTTAAGTTATTTATTAACCAATTAAAAATTCATGGACTATTATCTACATCTGTCAATGCTTTATAATTTTTAATTTTGTTCATATTAAATTGCTATTTCTCTTTCACTTGATTCATAACTAGTTTAATTCAACACTTTAGATGTGCATTTGGCATTGTGCATCTAAAAAAGCTAAACATGTAGTATTTTAATTACCCAATACACCTTCTAAGGACAATTAGATATATATTTATATCACTGTACTGAATTTTTTAATAAAGAATGGTCATTCATTTATTTATAAAATATGGCGAAATTCTTAGGCCGCATTCGTAAACGCCAAACGAGTTGCACTCATGCAGCGAGTTTCTATCTAAGGTGTTCGTAAAGAAACTGAGTGCTTTCAGTTTGAAAACTAGAGTGTTCGTATACAAAATTGAGTGCAATTAGTTTCAAACGAAGTAAACTGAGAATGAATTAGGTTCATTGAGTTTTACTTTCTGCGCGTTGTTTTTGTTGAGAAATGGCATCCGTTGTTATGGAATAGTAATGTTATGAAAAGTATTTAACGTTTGCTGAAGCTGCAAATATTAGTTTCTCGAGGAGGAAATTGAGGCATACGTTAGAAACTGCTATGAAGGTACATACTATAGTAGATACATCATATAGAATTTTTCAAAGGTAATCATTTTCTTGTATTTTTCATTTTAGTAAATTCAAAAATGCATGTTTTAGTGTCGAGATTGAAGTTGATTTAAACCGTTATTTGCGAAATTTGAATTTCTCTTGCTAAATGCTTTTGAAAGAATGGAGTTTAAGTTGAAATTTCTAAATTTTGATCTGTGCACTTCAATGATGGCCACTCTTTCTTTTAAAAATCCTGTTGATTTTATATTGAGTGTGTGCTAAAAACTTCCCTCAGCAAAGTTAACGCATTCGCGAATTGTAACACGTCAAATACTTCACCTAGGCGACGAAACTAAATAAACTGAAGTTGTTCGTAAAGGCAAAAGAAACTGATAACCACTGCCAGCACTCAACACACGCATTCCAGTTTTCTTAGGAAAACTCGTGCAACGAGTTTGTCGTTTACGAATGCAGCCTTAGTTTTAGTCTAGATTTGATAATCTAAATGACTAAGTTAAGGCAAATAAGAATTGGATATTGAGTAAACAGTGATAAATTGGTTATTTTGAGATAAATGTGAAACTTACAGACCATGCATGAACTAAATATTGTAATGAACAGTGATATTTGATTTCCATTGCTTTCTCTCAAGTTTGCATTTATATTATCTTTTCTACATATTATTTTCTACTGAAATTATTTTTGCAGTTTCTGATACTTAATTGTAATTAAAAATTTGGTCTGTACAGTTAATGTAAATTTAGTTATATACTTTTTTAAAAATTGATTTTAGACTTGGAATAAACAATTTCTGTATTCTGAAGATGTTCATGAAAAACGTTTTCAAGATTCATCTGACAAAAATATTATGGATTGTTGGATTTTATCCTTCACCCAGTCTCTCCTTGAGTTTGTTTTAAGAGAAATGAAAGGTATGTATTTTCAATCTTGCTGTATTTATACCTTTGAAATTTATGGCTTACCGAACAGTTATAAAACTACTAATGACTAAGAATATTAGTCTTGAACGATTTAAAAATATTTTGAATATTTAAAATTTTTCATTTCTTTCAAAAATGAAATATCTATATTTTTCCTCTTAAAATTTTCTTAATGTTGAAACTTTGGTTTCGTTCATAGCATGTCTTTGCAGTAATATTTAATATGCTTTAATTTTTAGTATGCTTTTGAGGCTCTACAATAAAAAGCTTCTACTATTAAAAAATATTTTTTTACTTATTACTTTTTTATTTTTAATTTTTTTATATTTTAGCACCTGATACATGGAAATAATTAAAGTATTTACTTAAAAGTATTAATTAGGTGTAATATGATTTAATATAATTTTTTAAGTTGAACTATGAAACTAGTAGTAGGATTTTTATTGTATACCAGCATAGAATGTGTAAGTACAACATTATTCATTTTATTTTCCATTAGTCAAAAATATCTTGTCAGCTGTTTCGAGCAAATGTCTGTATTAATAATTAAAAGAAAAAGAGTTATATTTGTAATAAAAAAAAATATACCTGTTTTTGTTACTGAGCAGTAAATTTCACCCATTTTAGCTGAATAACATACAGTTATGTAAAATTTTTTAATCAAACATTGAAAGGAAATAGAGTAAAATTTCCTGAAATTATTTCTGTCAAATGAATAAAAGATTATCACATGTAGTTGGGAGGGAGGGGATACCCTGCTAGCTGTGTATCATAATTTTTTAAAGTGTCTTGGTATACAAGTTAATATTGTATTTTGCCTTTGTGTACCTTTTACGAATTTTGATTTGTAAAATATTTTTGTTAAAAGTAGTTTTACTGTATTGAGTGTATACATCCAATTTATGAATTATATATTCTTATGCCTTCCTTTCATTTACAGCTTACAGGTTGTACACTGTTGTGCCAAGGTTAGTAAAATTTATTGACCAACTGACAAATTGGTATGTAAGAATGAACAGAAAACGCTTAAAGGTTTGTTAATTTTATTATCTTTACAGGCTTTTGTGTATTTGCATGTGTTTGCAATACTTGTAAGACTATTTTTTTAATAATAAAGACCGCATCACATTTATTAAATGATTTTTTTTTTTTTTTTTTTTTTTTGATTTCCTTAAGCAAGTATTGCTGTAATGAAAAATTTTGCGTGTGTACAATATTGAAGTTACAATCCAGACCAAATGAGCTCATGTTTTGATTGTTTCTTTGTTTTCTCCTTTTTGCTGTATATAATTGCGTATAAGTTGAGCCCCCAACTTTCAGAGAAAAAAGTCTTGAAAACATTGGAAACCAGCATATAAGTCAATAAAGCGAAAATAAATAAATATTCTGACATTTAATAATTAAAAAAAATAATTGTAGAATAATATACATCATAATTATATTATTCTACATTATGATGCATGAAGATTAAAAAACCCCTTCTTAATTAGTTTGTGAGTCATAATCGCTGTATAGTTTATAAAAGTTTTACTCGTTCATTGGTGCATCGTCATTAATTTGGCATCCTATCTGTATTGATATTGAAAGAATAGCTACCACAGTAAATTGAATCATTTCCCACATCATCAAATTTATTACTGATGCAACATTTATTGAAGGATTTTGTGATAATTTCTGATAGGATCATATCTCAAGCATCCTTCCCTCACTACACAATCAAAATGATGTCCGGCTTCTTTGGACTGTCACCCTTTTATTTCAGTCATTAAATCAGAACTTATCTAGTTTTTTGAAAATCTCTGCACATTGTCCCTGAAGGGCTTATTAAGGCAGATATCTAGGGGTGAAGAACATATTTTAATTCCCCTGGGATGATGGCAAGAGTTGTTTTTATATTTTGCACTGGTACTTGTCTTTTCACTTTATCGAAACTGTGTCCAATAAGCATATCCCTCACAAAAAGGACGCATTTTTGAAGAGTACAGCTGGTTTTTTATTCCAAACATTTTTTAGCCAGTTTATTGTTCCAGACTCATTAATTCACTCTTTTTCTTGTGCACGAGCAAGAATAACAAAAAGAAATATAGTTGTTTTGGTATATTGTTTCCCTTTTGAAAATTATGTCTGGTGGAAATTTATTGCCGTTGGTCAAACAAGAAAGAATGGCAGTAAAATTTGTTTTTTTCATGACTAATCATTTTCACCATAAGTCTTTTTCACTCTTCTCATTCACCATCCTAACTAATTTACATATTTCTTATTTAGGGTGAAGGAGGTGAGGATGATTGCAAAATTGCATTAGAAACATTGTTTGCAGTTTTGTATAGTATAATCAGAATGATGGTGAGTATGATCTTGCTTTTGTATGTCTTTTTAATAACAGGTGGGCACTTACTGATTAGTCATTCCCTACTACAATGGTAGTAATGACAATTCTTTTATGGGAACATCTAGTGAGCAGCCTAATTACTCCCTATGAAGGGACAGGCGAGTTAGCATCTAAGCCCAAGCTAGGAATTAAACCCGAACCAAAGACATGTTAGAATGGTTCTTTAGTCACTACAACTCGTGGATGGCACTTTTGTATATATTTATGCTATCTATCAGTACGCAGGAAAAAATGTATGAATTTATTGAAGTTTCAAGTCAATTTGAAAGATTATTTGTTTCAAATTTTATACTCAGTTTTTAAAATTGAAGCATCTATAGACTGCGAGTAATAGCAATTGTTTCTGCTGTTACTAATCCAGCCTAAGGAACAGTAAGTTCCATAAGAACCTAACAGAACCTAAGTTCCATAATAACTGTGAACTTCAGTTGCAGTTTTTTCACTGAACTTTAAAACAACTGAATATGAAAAATGCTATGAGAAAAAGAAAATACTTCACTTACCTTGTAAGCTTTCTGCCATTTCATACGAAATAATGACATAAATCTTAGATAAAAAGAAATGCTCAAATAACTTAGTGTAGATACTTTTATTTCCTTATTATCAAGTTTACGAAGACATCAATCAATAATTAGATTAGAGAAAATTACCGTTGTTTCACAACTACATAGATAGGTAGATAAAAGGAAGGCCATCGATCACATGCACAGAAGTTTTCTGAACTGCACAATTCACCTTATAATCTGAAAGCAAATGACCATCCACACTTCTCATTAAGGCAGAAAGTGTATCTTCATTCAAAGAAGCCCACCAGGCATTCTTAACCTTAATCTGTTCTATGATAGATGTTGACATAGCTAAGACTAAAATTATTCAAGCAAGATGCAGGAAGTCTTTGAATTTTTCACCTTCTGATTTAAATATCACTGTTATTGTCCCCGCGAATTGAATATGATTTTACCGTTTAGGGTAAATGCAACAGTACTTGCATTTTAGCTTTCCCACAAAAATGCCACACTTAGTACTTACAACATCTAATATTCTAATTTCCATCCTACTACAATTAAAGCTTTCACTAGCTTTGATGGTGGTCTGCTTTTCACCACTTTTTTCTTGGTAGAGAGTCAAACAAGTAAACATTGACGAGTTTGCCTGGGCGAACAGAGAGAGACATACCATATGTCTTCGGCTTTCTTTCTGCAGCTTTTTCATTACATAGGCAAAAAAAGTCAGTTCGTTCACCTTCATTTTTTTTTTAAACTTCAGCTAAAAACTCCTATTATATAGTTAAAAACTTTTGTAAAACTTTTTTCTTAAAAATTGATAAATCGGAGAAATAATGAACATTCGGTTTCAGATGCTCGCAAAAAATGCTATGAGAACTTTTAATTGATGCAGTGATTTAAGCTAAACTCTCAGCATTTGCTGTAGTTGCTGCGAGTTATTTTGAGCCTTGTTGTGTATGCTTTTTTTCTGTGGGCATATCAAATTTTATATTCATTTAACTCTGCTTTGAGGCCTTCTGTAGTACTAGTTTGTAGGCAGCTGTTCAATGTCCTGTATCAGCAAGATACTGCTGATAACACTATGGTGATAAAATAATCCTAATATCATAGTCCTTTTAAAAAATGGTTCAGTTAAAATTTGTTATTTAGTCTTGAAATTAAAAATTAATAAGTATTTATTGATTTATGTGTAATTAAAAGAAATTACTGAGAGAGAAAAAGAACACATATGAATTTGAATTTAGAAGATTTAACTGATTTTTGATGTATGTATACTTTACACTAATAAAACATTAAGGACATGTAATATTACTATTCTCATTCTTTAGGCACCTTTTACACCATTTTTCACTGAGTTGATTTATCAGAATCTCCAAAAAGTTCTTGCTCACCAACAAGAAAATGGCAACAGAGAAAGTGTTCATTACTTATTCTTGCCTGAACCACAGTAAGTTTCTTTCTGATTAAAATTTCTTCATATGCATTTGTTACTTTAAAAGTATATGTTAAAGCATTTTTATAATATTCTGCCAAAAGTCCTTTGAGAAATATGCATTTACTACACCTACTTACTTGCAAAGTTTATTTTTATCATTTAGTATTTGAAGTAATAAAGATTTTAGTTATCAACAAATATGTTATAAAATTATTAAATATTTTATTGAATATTTTAAGATATCATAATTATAATGAATTTTATGTTAACCCTTCAACTGGTGAGTTTATGAGCAGAGAATTATAAGTAGTTAGGAATTTTCTGACCCACTTTTAGAATTATCCGATTTTTTTCTTCTACTTCAAATTCTGACATTAGAATTAAAGAAACAAGTGTTATACCAACATATAGATTTTGCAGGAGAATGAATTAGTTATTCACAAAATCACACATACAAAGTGGAAAACAAACTGCTGCTTGCACACACAATAAAATGCTAAACTATATAATTAAAAGTAATGTTTCTTGGGCTTACTTTTTAAATAATTATCTGGATTTTCTTTAAAAATATGAATCAAAGGAAAATTACCCAAATATAATTTAGAATATATATATTTTTATATATATGGAAAAAAATACTTGTCCATTATTACTGAACAAAAATCAGAAAATTAACTAATGATAATTGATTTCTGTAGTCAACACATCATAGGTGGTAATATAAATAAATACGAGCTGTCTTGAAAACACTAACCTAGGCTTTTATTCCTCAAATATTGATCATAGACATGTACAATAAATTACAAAGTTGCATAAAAGACGCTCAGAATTTTGTGGTATTGATTAAAATTTTCATGAAATTAAATCTAAATAAATGCAAATTTAAATTTTTGTGGCTCCATACAAGAAATTCCCATTTAATAAAACATGCCCCATACATTAATAAGGGGATACAAAAATTGAGAATTTTTTCTTTAAAAATGTCAGTTATGAAAATAAATAAATGTTGACTTTAATCACTTTTCAATAACTCTCGAAGAAAAAACCCGTGCAGTGATCACATTTCAGGGCTGTACACGAATTACGAAAAACAATGATTACATAAATAATTAATCTATTATTGGTATTATATAGCCCTTCACCAACTATGTTTAAACATATCTCTTCTCTGAGCCTTTTTTACATTGTTGAGTGAAACTTTGTGCATCACCTCATTAATGTATGGGTAACATTTTACTAACTGGGAATTTTTTTGCACAGACAAAAAATTATAATTTAAATTTTTATTTATGTCGGTGGCATAATGGACCAACGACTACACGTAAAAACCCAGATTTCGTACACAGGAAGTTTTAAACATAAAGTATTGAACTTTATGTTTAAAACTTCGAAGCGATTTTTTTCAAAATTCGGCCTAGAAAGTTTTTTATTCCATATTTTATGGATTTTTGAGCGATTTTTCATGGGTATTCAGTGATAGGAGTAGAAATAATATCTATAAGGAAATGGTCATCATAGCATTGGCTAGAAGAGAAAATTATCTTTCAAAAACAGTTTTCCTGAATGTTTAGCATTATTTACTGATTTTTAAGAATTTTTCAAAGAAATTCCACATTTATCAGAAATTTTTGTGTATTCATTTTTAAATTGTCGCATCTTAAAATCTGTCAGTCAGAATATTTTATAATTTGGTCAGATTATAAAATGCACATTCAAACTGCTTTTAAACTAAAAAAAAAAAAAAAAAAAAAAAAAAAATTAATTAGGAGATTTTGTATGAATTTTAGGATGAAATAGCATTTTAAATTCAATTAGTTGCTGTGGAGAAGTTTCCTCATTTATTCATTACATATTGTTTTCCGTCGCCTTAGTAACACAAATGTGAAAACTTTGCATTTGAAAAAAGAGGGGGGGGGGAAATAATAAATTCAAATGTAGATCCAAATTTTAATGGTAAGTGAGATCTACTTCACTCTAATGTTACGAGTTTAAACATGCATTTGAAATCCTTTCAGATTAAATATTCTGCCTTAAAAATTCATGCCACATGCAAATTGCATAACCACAAAACCCACGAGCTGTTTCAAATGAAAGCAACTGATTGTTAAGCCAACTAGCATTGGCAGTTTATTGCAAGTAAATATGCTAGCCATGGAGCAAGCATACTTGAATTTTACATTTATTTTCCCAAGATGAACCGCAGAAGCATAAACTACCATCAATTTAGGAAAACGAAATATTAAAGTAAAAATGAACTATTAAAAATAGAGACCTCCTCAAAAAAATGCTACCGCTTTCGCTTTTGGAGATCCCTAAAAAATCACTGGACCCAGCCATTGCTGTAGGTCCCTCTGCTCAGTGAGTTGAAGGGCTTGTCTGATGAAGACCGAAAGAATTTTTTGGTCGAAACGATCGTAACATCTTATAAGTAACATTTTATGTGTGTTTTTTTTTTCACAAAGTTTTTATTTATTTTAAAGATGAAGTTTGTTTGCTGCTCTTTCCTTCCCAAGCTTAATTTGCTGTAAGACTAATTCCTAGAAACCTCTCTAGGACTGTTTGTATGTCACAGCTGTTCTAGAGTACTAAGCAATGATTTGCTCATCATGATCAAATTTTGTATTCAATGAATGAACTAGAAAATATGCTTATGAGATTTTTTTTTGAAGTTTAATTATTTCATTTTGTGCACCCCTTTTTTATTTAATATGATCACAAAAAAATTTATAATTGTTACTTGTATGCGATCAGTGTATAATGTGTGGGGAGTATAGAGTGATAGAGAGGAAGCAAGTGTAATGAGTGAGTAAAAAGAAAAATCAGTTTGATTATTTCATTAAAAAAAAAAAAAATGCTATGATGTCAATGAAACATTTTAAAAATAAACTTCAGGGGGAAAATGCTACTATTTTGTCTACTAAAGTTTAGAAATAATATACTATTTTGATTACATTTTCATGTTGATGAGGCTACTAATGCTATTAATTTTGCCTCCTGGCAGTGGTGGACACCCTATATAATTGATGCTCAAATCTATTTTATTTTTAATAATGTTGCATGAAATGAAAATTCTCTTCTCAAAGTTAGAATTCTATGATTGTTATAATGCATGGAATTTTGCATGAAAATATTCTATATAATATTTAAAAATGTTTTTCATTGTTAACATTTACTTTATTCTAGAAAGAAGTTGATCAATATTGTTGTCGAAAGAAAAGTTGCCTGTATGCAAGAAGTTGTAGACATGGGCCGCCTCATTCGTGAAAGAAATACACTGCCAATGAAGGTAATACAATTGCATAGTTTTACTAACAAACATATTTCAAACTTCATTACAAAATATAGTTGTTTGGTTTTTCGGTAGCTGAAAATTAAGAATTTTGAAAATAAATAAATAAAACAAAGTGACTACTAGATATTAGGCTTTTATTTTTTAATGTTTCCCACAAAATCCGCTATAAAATTTTATCGGCCTGTGGGACTAAAGCTCCTCTAATAAATGTTGAGTAGTGTTCTGGTTTAGAATGAACACAAAATAATATTTTTCTCTTATCCTCAGCAGTTAATCTCATTGTTTTGTTTTGTATTGGCATTTTCACAAGCATGAAATTGTCAATCGTGTTGCCAGCATTGTACAGCAGAATTAAAAAGTTTTAAAGTAAAAAGAGAATTATAATAATCTGAAATAATTTAAATTGGTGTTCAACACAGTGTATTTGAGATTATAATTTTGCTGCCATGGAATTGAACTTTAAGTTAAGAAATTTTATAGTATTTAAAGTGCAGCTAATGATTTATAAGCATTATTATTATAATTTTTTTAAATTTGCAATTAAAATCTCCAGATATTGATATTTTACTTTCCTATGAGTTCTTTAATTTTCAAAGTTTTTCCAACTTTCACTTTTAACCCACCTTTTCTTAAATCAATGTATCATTTTGTATTAACAATAATCAATATTGGGAGAGGAATACAAGGGACACCAAAAGTTTGTTGATGTGATCTTGTGAAGATTTATATTTTTACAATACCAAAAAATTAAATAAACAATATGAATACTTCAAATATTGTTTATCAACAATTAATTCACCTTGCAAGAAGCTCTTTTCTATTTTGCATCTTGCTGTCTACTAGAGGTGGATTTGTAAGTTAAGCAAGATAGTTACATTCGGCAGTATTTTTAAAAAGTGAGAAAATTGGAAATGCATTTTTTCTTCTTCTTCTTCTTTTTTTCTTTTCCTTTACTTTGATCAGTCTCCAAACCAGGTGTTTATGATAAAGGAAGAAAGATGATCAAAAAGAATCCACCTTTTGGCATAAAAATGATTAATAAGATTAAACAGTAAAAAGATACATTTTGAGGGTCTCTGAATCATCATCATAAGTTTTTATTTATTTATTTTTTTCTTCCCTCTTCTAAAACTTCTACAGTAATAACAGCTCAAAATTATTTCACTAGTTTACACAAAGTGCCAAAGTGCCAGTCTAGTACAGAATTTTTACCCCCTATGACCCCCCTACCCCCCCTTGGCTATGCCCCTGGTGCTGGTATATGTAGAAATGTACTCACTTAATTTTACCTCTACTTCGTAACCTTTGTTATGCCATAATTTATGTATTTAAAGATTAAATTTTAGAGACTCTGAATGTGGAATATTTGGTATCATAACAGTAGGGGCTGTTTTAATTATTAAAATACTATATAAAATCACAATTTTTTTTGGCCTAAAATGCCTTTCAGTTCTTCATCTGTGGGAAAAAGTACCTTAGTTCATTTACTACACTGCTCAAAACAATTAAAGGATATTGAGGTTATGGGTGGATCTTGCAGCTGGGGAATTATTTAGATGATTGGTATATAATCAACAGATGTGGTAGTTTATATGAGGGAAAAAAAACAAAAAAAAAAAAAAATAATAACACATGCTTAGCAGAAAATAATGCATTTTATTGAGCATTTGGGTAGAAAAGGAGAAAAACACAATTTGTGCTTGTGAGAAAAAATGAATAATGAAAAAAAAAGGTTTTTCCATGAAAGAAAATGTTTTTAATAGGGGTATGATTTCTTTGGACTGCCAACAATGCTGAACATCTTTCAGGCATGGAGTCAATGAGCTATTAATGAGGAGCTGGGGTATTCTGTTCCTCTCCTTCAGAAGAGCTATTTCCAGTTCTCGGAGAGTATGTGGGGGTGGTAGGTGGCTAGCAGCTTGTCTCCCTAGATTGTCCCAAACATGCTCTATTTATTGGGTTCATGTCCGAAGAATACGCTGGCCATTCCATTCGTACGATTACCTCCTCAAAAATCAAGTCATCTACCAAGCGTGCACGATGTGGCGAGCAGTTGTCGTCCATTAGCATGAAGTTATCTCTAATTGCTGCAGCACATGAGACTACAGAAGGTCTGAGAATCTCATCCCTATATCAACGACCAGTCAGAGCTCCATTCTGAATGATGTGGAGATAGGTGTACCTATTAATGGAGAAATCAGCAAAGACCATCACTCCCCCACTGCCAAAACTGACATTTTCCCACATTAATGCAGGGATGTTTCTAGTGCCACATTCCCTCCAGATGAAAGCATGCCTATTATCAGGATGAACAGAAAAGCGGGACTCATTAGAGAAAAGAATATTATGTCATTTGTTTCTAGTCTAGTTGACATGCTCTGTTGCCCACTCCTTGAGGGCCCAATGATGCCTTGCTGTTAACCTAAATGTACCATTGATCAGCGAGCATACAGACCTGCAGCATGTAGTCGGTTTTAGATAGTTTGAGTTGAAACTCTTGTGCCAGTAGTCAAAGGAAGTTGTTGTTGCGGAAGAGTGGCATTTTGGGATATCCGAGCTGTCAGCATTAAATATCAATCTTCATTGGACATTGTTGCAAATCTACGACCTTGCCTTGGTCTTCGCCTTGCACTTCCCATCTCTGTGAAGCAGTTCCAGATCCTTCATATCACACTTTGTGCGACTCCAATGGCTTCTGCTACTTCGACTTGTGTTTGGCCTCCTTCTAGCCGACCAACAATGCTACAAACTTCTGATTCAGTTAAAATCCTTCATTGAGACATCGCACTCATCAAAACAAAGCACTTACAAAATGCTAATCATTCTTTTTCACTTTATCTTTTATTAAGTTGAAGGCCAAATGAAATTTGGCCTTCAACCAAACCTTAACTACTCATTGGCCTTCAACTACTTCATTGGCCTTCAACTTATTTTTTGTCAAACTAAAAATTTGCATACTCCAAAGTTTGAAAATGTGAAAAATTTGCATTTTTGACTGTCTTCCATTTTTTACCAAAAAAATTTCTCTTATACCATTGTTTTATATAAAACTTACAATCCTTTATTGTTTTGTGCAGTGTATTTCATCAATTGTCTTTTATTAAATGTTTTAGATTTCAATTTCAGAAAGCTTAATCTGAACACTACCCACGCACATACATACAAATGCTTTAAAAAGTATTTTTCAATGAATAAATATATGTATACAGGCTCGGATTTCCAGCAGAGCATTTAGGGCAAACGCCCAGTCCCTCAACGAAAAGCCCCCCTCCCCCAAAGTTCCCTTTAAGTTTAATAATTTGCAAGTTTTGATTTTAAGAAACTAATTTTATGAAAAATAATAGTAATAATAATTACTCTGTTACTGTATCATCGTGCTTGCATTATTATATCCACAATTTTTTTTTTTTAGCTAAATGGTATAGTCCCAGGCAATTACGTGGGCAGTTCGATATGTCCGCACAAAGTCTAAACAAATAGCTTCACTATACTGTCTCACGGCTATATCCATTTTCTAGCAATCTTTGGGGAGTCATTGATGAAGTTTCTTTTGGATAAAAATTACCTAAATGAACACGTTCCCAATTTTTCTTCTGTGTCTTCACTGCATGAGGGTGGGATGGAGGGGAGAAAATGTGCTCATTTTGAAAATTTTCATCCAGAAAATTTTTACATCCAAAAGAAACTTTGTTAACAAAGCTCCAAATATTGTTAGAAAACTGATCTAGCCAGGAGATGGTCTAACAAAGTCATCATTAAGACTTTGCATGGACTTATCAAACTGCCCACGTTTTCAGTGCAAGCTTATCCTTTAGACATGGCATATGTGATGTATGCTGATCGCAAGAAACAATAGAGCAGATTTTCAGTTGGAACATATAATTAAGGAAATAGCTTCTTGAGTGGAGCAAAGTGAAGATCTATCCTACCATAAATAAATGCTCTGATATAAAACATTAGAAAAATAAATAAAAAATATTGTGTAACATATTTCTTGGAAAATACGGAATGAAATCAACGATTGAAATTTAAATAATATATATGAAATATTATTATCACACATATTATTTATCAAACTGTTACATTTCATTTTGCATCTCGATTGAATAATCATTTTTATGCTGTTGTAACATCTTTCTTTGTATGGTGTGATGTAAAAGTTGTTTTGTAGGGTATAAGAAAGTTTTCGGAAGAGAGGCCTCCAATGAAGCATTTCATTGGGCCCCTGTCTCTGTGTCTGCAACAGTGTGTTATATATTTAACATAGTTTCCTTGAATGCCCTCCCAATTAAACTTTGAGGTGTACTTTTATAAAAATTATAACTTGTTAAAAAAATTAATTTTTTTTTAACTTGATGTTGAAAGGAAAATTTTTCCTGAAAAAATTTCCTCTCACTGTTTATATTTGCTATAAAATAATGCTTTTATTGTACAACTTAAAAACAAAACTCATTTTGACTAACAGGTATATTAAAGGACAAACGTGCAGAGCAGTGATTTTCCTTTTGCATTTTTCAGTATCCTTTACCAGAGCTTGTCGTCATTCATGAAGACCCTGAATACTTATCTGATGTGCAGTCATTGGAAAAGTTCATTATTGAAGTATGTTGTGTTCTGGTCATATTTATTATTATTATTTTTTAGTGAAATTGATGATGTTTAGTTAGAAAAATAAGGGTTCTCTGAGATGTATTTTACTTAAGTCAATAACAAATGAAAAATATTTCTTTTTCTTCAGTTCATTTTCTTTTTCCTTCTTATATTTTTTGTGTAATAAAGATTATTTATGCATGTTTTTATTCAAGAATATAGTATATAATAGTGTGTGTGAATTTTGGATCTTTATTCAAGTCACAGCAAAATTTTGTTTTCAAGTAAGTATTAAGAAAGAATAAAAAGAAAAAATGTCATTAATCAGTTAGTTTTCAGGAATTTCTTTTTTCTCATCTTGAATATTTTCAAATGCACTGTTAAAAAGTACTTCAAAATTTAATTTTATATGCATAATCTTTTTTCTAATATAGGAATTAAATATCAAGTGCCTTACAGTCACATCTGATAAAACTAAGTATGGTGTTCAACTAAGAGCTGAGCCAGATACCAAATCTCTTGGTTTAAAATATCGTTCTGCATCTAAAGCCATTGCTGTAGCAGTTAAGGTATATAATAATAATAATTATTTTTGCATGTTTATAACCTTTTCATTTTTTGCAAAATTCTAATTAATTTTTGCCATTGTAAAACCCTTTTTTTTTTTTTTTTTTTTTAATGATCCTGCTAAGATAAAAATATTGCTGTCCATAAAATGCTTGCTTTAAGTATCACATTTTCTAAATAAAGCTAAATCTTTTCTATATTTTGCAAATTGCATTAAGGGAAAAGATAGATGCATATCCATTCAGAACACAATTATATTGTAATTGATGAGAATAATAACATAATTTAGCTTATTTTGCTGGTTAATGTTTTCCCATCAAATATCATTAGTCGTATAATTGGTGATAATACCATAAACTATTACTATTCAAGTCATTCTTGATAATTAGCCAATTAAACACCCTCGTGTAAAATATGATCATCAGATTTTGAAACTTGGAATGCTAAAAATTTTCAGCATATTTATGAAAAGCAACGTGACAAAAACATTATTTTGTTTTGAGATATTTTGTTTTGCATATATACAGTCAAACCTCAATATCTGAAAATTGAAGGGGGCAAGGGGGGGGGAGGGAAGAGTTATCAAAGGTTTTTCTTTTAATCACTGGAAAAAATTATACAACATTATGTACAAGAAAAAAAAGATAGCAGAAATTTGATAAAATGCAAACCTAGATTTTATTGCCCAAGTACCTTTTTTACAAAAACCGATCACTTAAAAATAAAATAGGCTAAAGCATTTTTTAAAAGTATATCTTCAAACTTTCTTAATGTTTTCATGCCAGTTTTACATGAGAAATAACTAAATTTCTCATGTAAAATGTTTGGATGAAATTCATGTATTTTCATTAAATATCTACATCTGATAGTGCTTCTTTTTTCATAACTCTTAACCACCTGATTTCTTCTCCCTTTTACTTACATGCATCATGATGATATACCATATGCTGCGATTTGAGATAGTATCATTGTCTTCTAATTGACAGTCTTCATCCTTTCTAACAAAATTCTGAAGTTCCATTTTCTTCAGAGTGATCAGCTCTGTTAGTTTGTCCCAATCTTCTGGCACTAGACAGCTGTTGCTAAAAAAAAAAAAAAAAAAAAAAAAAAACAGTACTGATTTAACCCCAAACTTGCAGTGGTTTTACTGTGAAACCATCAAATTCTGACAATTTCACAATTGGTTGCAAAAATATCGAAGAATTAGCCTAATTTCCTTTCTCTGTTTCATAAATAATAGATTGTTTCCACACAGAATGCTTATAGATGTCAGAAAGTTGTATGAATTTTTCATTTTTTAAAAGGTATTAATGAAAAGTTTATAATTGTTTATAAAATCAATGTTGGGAATTTATTAAATGTCACTGGCATCTGCAAAATCTAGAGGAATGGAATGACGATGCTTGCTCTCCAAAGGGTTAATATCTGCTAGATTCTTGATGAACTCACTTTTTAAAATGCCATTTGAAGTATTTGATGAGTGACATTATCCTTTGCTTTATCTGCCACCATTGGCTTTCAAAATGCAAACACTAGGTTGCTTTTACTCCTTGATCAATTTCTGACTTTTTTTACAACTTAGTACTGACAACCCCAAAATCCGCCTATAAATAAGAGGGACCAGAAATACCGCATGCGTACGCGAACATAAAATAGTGAAATTTTGCAGTTAATTAAGATTGAAATTAACAGCGAATATGACTGTGAGACATCCATCACAGTGATATTTTTATGTTAGCGAATTGCCACGTTTCCATAAACTGATTTTGTGGATTACAATTTCAATTTCAAAGCCACATTAGTAAATGCCTGGGCACAATTTATGCAATATCTTTATTCATCACAGAAAGTGATGACTTTGAGTGGAGCAGATTTAAGAATATATTAGGATAAGTACAAGTCAAACTGTTACTCCTGTTATGCCCAGAGCAAATGTGGTGAACGAATATGGATGAAGAAGAGAGGCATTGTTAACTGGATGCTCAATCAGGATGAACCTGTTAATTTTCAATAAAACAAACGATGGAAATTGTACAAAGTGTGATAAAGCCAACAACAAAGATTCTACACATGATTCTGAAACAGAAACTGAAATTTTTTTTTTTTTTTGATGAGTGATTATTATTGGTATTTAAAATTTTCTCGAAACAACAAAAATGTATCACTGACCAGGAAAGTTGATGTTATGTATAATATTCCAAAAGAAGCTCAGTTTTAGAGCATCCTAAAGTGTTACAGCAAACTACACAACTAAGAATCTTGTTTTGCGAATAAATAATTTTAACATAAAAAATAATTTTGGTACATAGTAATGTAATAATTTCATTTGTTGTCATCTATATTTAATTTGCTTTACTCTTAAGTTTAGTTTTATGAAAGTTAAATTTTATGGTAAAAATACTCTGTTAAATTTAAATCCCCTGAAATCCGGAGGAGAAAGGAAAGATAAAGGGGGGGGGGGGGGGGGGGGGGGGGGGGAAAAGGGGGGGGGGGGGGGGGGGGAATAAATACATTTATATAATGGGGGGGGGGGATTATATGATATTATCCTGATTTCCGCAAATTTATCCCTAAAACAGGTAGACGTTTTTGCGACTCAACTATACGCTTTTTCCATTTCATCAATTTCATTAGTTTCTAATTTTTGTGACAGTTTTTCATGTGTTTATTTTATAGGAAAACATAAATAACTGGTTCGTTTGCTATTTATAAAATTCCCTTAAAAGTCATTTACATGTTATTTTAGCAGAAATCATCCAAAAATGATGTCTGGCCAAATAGTTGTATAGTGAACTGACAATTGTCAATATGTCAAGTGCGTGTGTTTACATCTTTGGGGAAATTTTCAAAAGTTGCAAGTATGTGTTTTCAAACCTGAGAAAAGTAATCAGTTTATCCACCTTCTCGACTCAAAAAAAAAAAAAAAGTTAAAATTAAGATTATTTTTAAGAGTAATTTTTTTTCTTCGCCTTTCATTTCCCTGCCAAATTCATTGTTTTTGATTATTTTCCAAAACATTTTCTTTTTTAAAAAACAATTAACTTGGATTCCACTTAAAATTATAATATCCTGATTCCCTATGTTTCATAGCTAAAAACTTCAATTTCCCAAAAGTTTTATGACATATTAAAGACTTCATAAGTTCTGTGTTACCATATGATGTAAAAAGATTTTACAATGTACAAGCTTAATACATGTTTACAAAATAGCAATTGGTCCCAAGATAACGTGAAAGCAAACGGCTGATAAGTGAAAATTGGGGGGAAAGGACGCTTTAAAAAAATAATGGGCAGGGAAAAGAAAAACTCGAAGAATTTTGTAATTCATTGTTAAAATCAAAATAGGTTGATATTTTTCTGCAAAATTTCC
This sequence comes from Cheiracanthium punctorium, assembly GCA_038373885.1. Lineage (NCBI taxonomy): Eukaryota > Metazoa > Arthropoda > Arachnida > Araneae > Cheiracanthiidae > Cheiracanthium > Cheiracanthium punctorium. Next base: position 213,440 of record JAWZYV010013821.1, read on the forward strand.
ACCAATCCTAGAACGCCGGATAGAACATATTCTGCATCCCTGCCGATATTTTTAGAGTTCGTATTGTTATGGTCCAAGAAAGGTCAAGAAATCAAGCTTCACTTTTTTTGTAGACACCCTGAATATGAAGGAATTCTGACACATTCTAATTATGGTTCAATACAATCAACATTTAAATTATCATTGAAAATCTCACTTTTTCACATTTAAATAATTTTTTTTTCTCTGTCTAATGTTTTTAATCAAGTTTTGAAAATGCTAGTTGTAACCCAGGTTTTTTGATTTGACTCATTACCAAAAGGAAAAGATTTTATGCGTGCCAAACATCTTGGTTTCACAGAATTACACATTGGCAAGAACAAAAACATGGCTGAGATAAATAACGCCAATGTCAGAGCAACTCTAAATCTTAATCCAATAAAATTAAAATAACGGAATCATGAGCAAATAATTTAAAGATGTCTCAGGGCACACACACAAAAAAAGTAACACCAACACCATGGCAAAGAGAGGAAATAAAAAATCCATTGCAATTGCAAACCGACGTAATATAATTTATTTTTAACTCAGATGGCACGAACATTCAATAATATACATAGAACTAAGAAGAAATAAACAATTAAGAATAATGCACGGAAAAAGAGCGAATATACAGCTTAATACCAAAGTGATAGAGAACATGAAAATAAAAATAATTTTGTGAATACATGATTTTTGAATAGATTTAAATTGAAGAAACACAAAGTTAATGATTAATAAAATTAGATAGTTGATCTTATAATATTCCCCCCCCCCCTTAATTTTTTTCCAAACCAGAAATTACTTTGAAGTAAAATTGATTTAAATCTCTATCAAAAATTTCAGTTGAACTTGCTATATGACCTTCTGGAAATAAAAGATATATTGGTAACTAAGAAATAACAGAAACAAAGGGAGACAAATTGTTGCCATTTTTTATTTTTATGGCTATGCGGTGACTGACTGCTAATAAAGAATGTATTGAATCCACTCTGTACAATTTCATTTTACTTGTCTGTAAAAAAGCAACAAGAATAGACATCCTAGAGAAACTTTGAATTGTAAACATATAATACAAAGTAGTTGTTCCCAGAGAAAAAATATTGACGAAGATGGAAATAAAATCTTAATTTTTTGGGGGGTTGAGGAAAACAAAAGTTCAACAAAACAATAGTTTAAAAGTAATAGAAAAGTGTAAAAAATATTTTATTGAAGTGATTGAAGAATTTGATACACCATAGTTTAATATATCAAGGTTTGACTGTATATATATGTATGTATATTTAAACTAAAAATCTTCTAAACCAATTATAACATATTGCATCTATTTAATAGTGGTTTTTAAATAGATTTTCAATTATCTTAAACCCTTTAGTTTTTCTGAACTATATATAAGTTTATAGGATTTATTTTAATGTTTTCTAGGAATTAAGTGATTCTCAAATTACTGAGTTTGTGAACAAAGGCAGCATTACAATCTGTGGTCATGAATTATGTGAAGGTGATATTCGTCTGATGCATAGTTTTACTGGAGAAAAATCTAAAGAATTGTCTCAAAGGTATCAGGCACATTCTTCTAATGGGGTGAGTTTTTCTTTTTACTTTCTGAACATGTACCATATAAGGAAAGTATTATAATCATGAAAAAACTTGACTTTGAGATCTTGATGTATTTATGTGTTTGTAGATCTCCTGAATTCATTTATGCTATTTTTATTGTGATGTATGGGAATAAACATGATAGCTCTTAAACAGTACATTCAATTAAGCTTAAATTTGGTATTATATTAAAGACAACCCTCTCATGACTAATATTGGTTTTGGTGCAGCTTGCACTTACAGTTCTTATTTTACATTATGGCCTATGGACATAAATTCTTGAGAGTACCCTAGCTTCTAAACCTTGCATTCAACTGAGAGCAAATTGGGTATGTATATTATAGGTCATAGTCACTCACACAGATGTTTGAAGTGTGTCTCTACACACAGAGATTTAGGTGTGTAAAGCTAATAGTTTGTTCATAAGGTTTAAAAAAAAAAGAACCCTTATACATTACAGCCTATGGATGCAAATCATTTAAAGTGTGATAGGGTTTAAATGGTGCATTCAATTGAGTTCAAATTGTGAATGTACATTATAGGCCATTGTCACACAACCTTATTAGATTTTGGTGTATGTTGGGCTTATAGTTTTTCTATCGGGCTACAAAAAAGAATTCTAATACATTATGGCCTACAGTTACAAATTCTTAGAATTGCTCTATCATCTATCTATATAATGCATCCGATTTAGCTCAAATTAGGTATGCACGTTATAGGTCAGTGTCCTATGTACTAGGTAAATTTTAGTGACTACAAAAAGTATTCTTATATATTGCATCCTATACAATCAAATTATTTGAAGTCTAATGACTAAACACTACATCCGATTGAGTTGAATAAAATTTATTTAAATGCTTGGTAAAGACAAAGTGTTCGGAAAGTCTAGTGGATTTCACTTGAGATTTTTCTTTTGTACATAAACAGGCTTTTTTGAGTTATTATTGAGTAAAAATGCTGAAATAAAAGAGCAAGAACAAGTAGAAAAAAATTGCAACCCTGAATCATAAAGTAATTAAAAAACTTTGTAAAAAACACACATAAGAAGTAAAAGGAAAAAGGATACGCGTTTCGTTCAAAAATTGTTTTGAACTTCTTCAGTCCAAGTCCTTCGACGTAAAGAACACAGGGAACTGAAAAGGGAATGCACAGGGAACAGCTCTTTTCAGTTCCCTGTGTTCTTTACGTCGAAGGACTTGGACTGAAGAAGTTCAAAACAATTTTTGAACGAAACACGTATCCTTTTTCCTTTTACTTCTTATGTGTGTTTTTTACAAAGTTTTTTAATTACTTTATCGTTTAACACCAGTATTTTGAGTGTTTTTTCAACCCTGAATCATATTACACAGTGTGTTTGCAGTAATTTAATTGATCAAAACTAATATCAAAAGATGCTGTTATAGCTATCTTATTTAGATTTGCTTTCATAGGCAAGCTAACATATCAAAACAGTTTCATAAACCATTTAAAATTGGAGCAAAAATTATAGCTAAGAGAAGTTGTTGAAACAGAGATTACAGATGTAGAGATTCTCTTTTATGTACTTTTTGTTCTTGATTTTGTTCTTAAGATAATAAATGTATGCATGCACACTGTGTGTATGGTTCTTTTTAAAATTTTAACTTCTGAGAATGTTAAATAAGGAAGAATTTTTTAGAGCAATAGGAAATTAGAGTTAATCTGGGTTGAATGTTAAACATGGATAAAATTTTTAGACTTTGACTGAAACTCCAAAATTTTTAAAGAAATTTGTTTTGATTTAAGTATAAGAAACAACTCACAAATCTAGCTAGATAGAGGGATGTAACAAATTGCAATTAATAACATTGTACTGCAACAGTAAATGGTACTTTTTGTGAATAATTAGAATAATTTAAATAAATATTTTTTTTTCTTTAATTGATGTAATAAAGCTTTTGCTTCTTATAGAATGAAAGCTCTGATGTATAATCAAATATGAAATTCACTTTTAGATTAATAGGCATATTTATACTGCTTTCAAAAATTTAAATCTTGTACTGAACTTTGTATGTGGATTTTTGTTGTTTGCTAATATCTTGATTTTCATGTTACTGTATTATCTGCATAATAGGTACTTGTGCTTTTGGATGTTACGCCTGACCAAGAGATGTTAGATGAAGGTATTGCCAGAGAAGTTATAAATCGCATACAGAAATTAAGGAAAAAGGTAATTATTTTACCTTTGAAACACTCATGAAGTATTTGTGATGAAAATGAAGTGATTTAATTTTTGCACAAATAAGGAACTATTGACCTATACTAATCATATTTTATTTACTGTTTTTTTTTAATTAACCAAAAATATAGTAATAAAAAATTAATTTTAATGTATTTGATCATTCAGTTTTCTTTAGCTTGATTACTAGAGACAATTTTAAAAATTTCTTTTCTTATAATTTTTTGTTCTTTTCTTAAAATGTTTAAACAATGATATTTTTTTGTTTAACACAACCTTCAAATAAAATAAATAAATTTTTTGTGAAAAAACACACATAAAATGTTACTTGTAACACGTAACAATCGTTACATGTTATAAGTAACATTTTATGTGTGTTTTTTCAGCACACCCTTCAAATCCTAGTATGTCTTTTCCTTGTGATCAAGGAGTTTGTGCATGGAATTTTGCAGATTTTAGATCCATGTTTTGTGTTTATGTATTCTCTTACTGTAATTATAATTATTAATGAATAAAGGTAAATATTATACAACAAAAACAAGGTTATTTAATTTAATTATATATATTTTATAAACTTTCCAAATTTGCAAACACAAAGTCAATTGCCATTTGTTTTGGGGCTTTTGATTTTAATTTAAATATTTTATCCTGGGATCTATTAATCATTATTATTTCCTATTGTGATGCTAATGAATGATTTATCTAAATAATTGAGCCTTAAGATAAACAGGATGTCCTCCGGAAACTAAAAAGGTGACTTTTGCTACTAATTTAAAGATTGGGTGACTTTTTCAACACACAAATAACAGCATTTTCATACTATTTTCAAGTTTTTGGATACTTGTATCTTACTTCAGGCGACTAATTTGAAAATCAGATTTCGGTTTTTGTTAACCCCCTTTTGTTTTTAAAGTTGCTGTTGGTCATTCATCAAACATTCTTACATATTTTTTTCACTTATGCTATATGCTCTGTTAGAACACATGAAGTTTTTTAATTTATCATTTTATTAATTCCTTCTGAATGAAGCTAAATGATGCATGTTTATTTTTAAGTACAAGATCATGCAAAAATGCTACTATTTTGACAACTAAATATTCATCAAACATTCTTACATATTTTTTTCACTTATGCTATATGCTCTGTTATAACACATATAACAATATTAAGAGCATTTTCCACAAACTTGTAAACTATGATTTAAGTCGTGCTTTTCTTTTCTCCCCCCCCCCTTTTTTTCTCTATTCAGAATTTATTTAGAAGGGATAAAAAGACAATTTTAATTAGAACTGTGCAAAAAATGTGTTAACTAAAAAAAGAAGAATTCTTTTACTGGAATTTTGAATTTTCTCTCCACTATGTAACATAACTTGACTTTCATACTTTAGTTTAACTATTAACCATAATTTTCAGTGTTCACAGGGATGAGAATCTTCCACTGGTTTGTGGAATTCCACGTTTTAGTTATTTTCCGGACTTTTTTAAAGAAAAAATTTTGTGGTTTCTGTAATCGGGCCGATCAGTGTAATCATATACCCTTCAAAGCAAGTTCAATTTTTTTGCATCCTTCTGGTAAATGAGTTTTCCTTTAAGTACAGTGAAAAATGTTTAATACAAAATTGAAGGGACCAAAATATTTTTTGTGTTAAAAAAATTTTGTGATAAAAGAGAACAAAACCCACCAATATTTTCAATGTTCTCTTCTTTTTTTTTTTTGGACTTCCAGTTAAACTACAAGTAGGCTGCATACATTGAGATGAAAAGCAAGTATGAAAAAATATTATTTTTGGGGAAAAAAATCAGGTATCTCTTTTGAAATGTGTTTTTCATCACCATAAAGTCCAGAAATTGTTCAAGATCGCCGATTGCTTTATTCATCTCTCCATTTGAATGCACATCTAAATAACCTCATATTCTTTTAATCATTTTCTGCCCTTCTTAAGTAAAGGGGACAGGAACTGTATCGTTGATTCCGTTGTCAGATTCATCGATCTACATAGAATCTTTTGGATTATGAACGTTCTTTGGCACATAAACTGAAGTACGTTTAACATGAAAACGCTTAACTTGAAAAATCGTTTAACACAAAATGATATAGCGATACGGATAGTGTACTAGGCATTTTAATACATTTGGTTTCTTTTAACATAAAACAAAAATCGTTTAACACGAAGGAAAAAAAAATTGCTTTCGATCTTCAGTGGCATGATTGCTAGAAGTTACTGTGGAATTTATTTATGAAATTGTTTAGCTTAGGGAAAGCGGTTTCTCTTCCTTCATGGTCCTCTTTATGTTTATAATTTTCTCTCCTGGTGGTCATCAGGGCTCATTGTGACACACAAAAAAATTTTAAAGATAATTTATAATCTAAATGATTCCACTTTTGTAAATTACAATGACGAACAGAGACGGCCATAGGGTACATGGCGCCCCCTTAAAAATGTAAAAAATGTGCCCCTTTTATATTCTAGAGCAAATTTTTTCAGTTTTTGAGTTCGAATCCAATGCGACGCTTACCGTATTGGGCCTCCCCTGATGACAAATTAATGATGCAGTTCCTGTCCCCTCTACCTCAAAAATGCAAAAAATAATTTAAAATGCACATAGTTACTTAGATGGTCATTAGGCATGAGTAAAACAATGGACTTTGAACATTTTGTGGAGTATATAGTACTCAAAAAAAAAAAAAAAATTTTTTTCTTGCTTTTTATTCCAATGGATGTAACTTAACTTGAAATCAAAATAAAATTTGATGACACTGAAAATATTGGAGAGTTTTGTTCTTTTTTACGAATCCTTCAACATGAAATTCGTATGACACAGAAAAAAAATATTTCGCTGCTCTCAGTTGCATGTCAAATGTTTTGCACTGTATAAAGATTCCATTCATTAGGGGGGTTAGGGAGACCTGATGGATAATACTATTGATACTTCTATGATGATCAAAGTTATAGTCATTTATAAGGCATGTGAAGAAAAATTAAAACAAATTTTCTTAAGTCCTTGACAGCTATTTTCGTACTAAAGCAGAGTTTAAAAACTCAGTGAAAGCATGAGGTGATAAAAAGTCATTGCTCACCATTGATGATAATGTTGAATCTCTCATTCAAAGATGAAATGTGAATACAGTTAAAAATAAAAGTTTATTAAAAATGTCAAAACTAGTTGCAGCTACACAGGGAAGTTGAACAAATTAAATCACTGGCTATTACTCATATAACATTAGAACAATGATAAACACATGGCTTATAGCCGGGGAATACTTCTAAAAACAAAACATACTGTAGCTGCCTAGCTTAATTAAAAGTATAAAGCAGCACCAGCTGCATGCAAGTGGCGGCAATAACAGCTAATCAACTAAACAACTAACTGAAGCAATGAAACCTGGTTCTTTTATATGTCTACTGCAATCTGCCGAGAAAGCTGTTTAAATTTCCCAAATGTTTATGTCACTGCCTCGTGCCTCTGGAAAAGAGTTATTTCATAATATGATATATTATTGCGTAATACGATAAAGTTTGAAAGATTATTCATATCCCGGGAACGCTGAATAAGCATTTTTGATTGTATTTTATAGATTAGTAAATTAAAGTTTATTTTAACTAGAAATAAAAGTGCTGATCAGCAAAAAATATGGCAATTGTCAGTTTTAACTGTTGTCTAAGATTTAATGATAGGGTTATTTTAGACCGTTCTTGAGATTATTTTAACTTTAAAACAGAAAGTTTAGATTACAAAACACTGACAAGACCGAAATCCTAGTAAATATGCCTAATATGGCTAACACAGAGGAAGAGGAACCGGTTCCCAGAATTTAAACAATTCCACGTATACATTCTAGTGACTTGTCGCAAACATGCCACTGAAGTTCAAAAACAAACTTTTCTTCATGTTAAACTATTTTTGTTTCATGTCAAAAGAAAAAAAAATGTATTAAATTGCATAGTTTATGATCCGGACTGCTGTGTCATTCCGTGTTAACCGATTTTTCATGTTAAGCATTTTGATGTAAAATGTATTTCAGTGTATTTCTTTTTCATATCTCTAATGCTGTTATGAAGTACACAAATACTTATTTTTATTAATTATTTGAATTTTAAATGCATCCGAAATTTGAATACTAAGCTAAGAAATCATCACATTAATTCTGTGCTTTAAAAAGGATATGGATTTGCACTAGATTTACTGAAGGATAAAATGATCTAATTTGTTTTTCTTTTAAGTAAAAATAAGTACAGTTTTTTAAATTTAATTTTTAATCAGATTAAGACATTTTTGGTACTGTAACTAAACAGAAAAGTATTTTTTCCATCATGATATGTTTATTGATCTGAGTTTTTCTACCACTGTAATTCAAAAAATAAATAATAATAATAAAGTAAAATAAAATAATTAGACATTTATCAAAGGATTATTCATTTCCTATTAAAAAAAAAACACGAATTTTTTCTTTTTTATTCTAACCATTTGAAAACTAATTTCTGAAACTATCGGATAAAGAAAATCCTGAATCTTATAGTGTAATTTTTACTGTATTTCTGATAAAAGTTTCTCAATTAAAAATAAGATTAGACTCAAAAATCAGTGTTATGTTATTTTACCTTTTATTTTTTATGATTTGTCTTGACCTTGGATTTTATGGAATTGCTTGAAATCCTTTATTAAATATTTATTTATATATGAGTACTTGCATGTTTTTTTAAAAATTAAATCCATTATGTGTACTTCCTAAATTTATTCTACTTGACCCTAAATACTTGCCATGGTTTCTGCCAGTTGCAAATACTTTCTTTTTCACCTAATTTAGAAATATTGTAAATATAATATTGTCTTGCAAAATAAAAAGGTTAAATCAGTTATCCACATAAATTTGAAAATAATATTATAAAAGACTGATCTGGAATACCAGATCATTCCAGAGAAATATAAATATTCCATGTAAAATTATATAATATTCCATGTAAAAATATAAATATTCCATGTAAAATTAGAAATATAAATATTCCATGAAATATAAATATTCCATGTAAAAGAAGGAAAATTACTGCTAAAGTCATCAGGTAGAATTTTAATTTTTCTGCATTCTCAGGGAAACTGGAAAAAATTAAATAATTAATATAAGCCTTGTGGCAATAATTTTTTCTGTCACTTCAATTTTGTTTAATAACTTAAAATTTTCATTATCAGTAACAGACAGTTCATATATGAAATTGCAAGTTTTTGTATCACTAGTCAAAAACATTGACCTAATAATAGCTTGTATCTTAAATTTCATCCTATAGTTGCTCTGAAATTGCATGAAAATTGAAATTTTACTTTATGATTTCAGTATTTATTTTCTTTCTTTTATATGGAATATTTTTCTTTTACCAAGTGTCTTTTAAGCAATACAAAAATCAACAATATGAGGTCTTATTTCTTGCACATCAGAATCCATAAATATTTTGCACACACATAGCTCGATGCATATTGCACTGTGCACTTTTTGTGAGTGTACTTGCTGAATCTCTCTGGATTCCAATGTGCTGGGAATAACTCTAAAAATATCTGGTTCGTTACATTTATCAGTTGAAATTGTACAAAAGCATATTTCATGTTCCAGGTTGCATGCTGATAAGGGAATGTGACTAAGATATTCACCGAGTAATGCAAAGCAATAATTTTGTTTTTGGCATTGATTCAACATGAGTTGACAGAGAGCTGATATTTCTCTGCCAAGTATTTAGGATCAAGTAGAGTAAAATTTAGGGTATGCATAATGGACTTAATAATTTTTTTTTTTTTTGGGGGGGGGTACTAATGCACAGCTGAAACAATGGACCACCAACCCATGCTATATTAAGGGCACAACTTTCAAAACAATTTGGCATGTGTTAATACAGCCCAAATTGCATAAAATTTTATTTTTGAATGTTTCAACATAAGGGGGAAAAATGAGAGGATATCTGTAAAAAAAAAATTTTTTTTTTTTGAAGTCATAAAATAATTTACACCTTAGTGGTACATATGCAAATAAGAAGAGCTGTGACCATTAGCATGAGATGTTTTGGATTTCCGATATATTAAATTATTGCACTCACATAATAAAAGTACAGTAGGGGACCCGAAATCCGGAATGCTCGGGACCGGACCCATTCCGGATTTTGGGATACCGGCTGCGAACTTTACCGATTTCCGGAAGTCTTCCGAGGTAAGCTGTAGCATAGGCCCTTCTGCATTTTAGCGTCTATTATGACGTTAATTAATATTAACTGAAACTCTATTAAATAAAAACTTAAAAATATGCACACGATTATATATCTCTGATTAAAAAAAAAAGAATGAATGAATAATACAGTATGTTAAAGATGCAGTAAAATCCATTAAAAAATTCGAAAGCTATGTTATCAAGCCGAGCAAGGATTATTTCAGACGGATGACGATTGCTGCAACTAAATTGGCTGAAAATATGCAACTTATATAATCTTAAAATTTTACTTAACGTTTTTTCATACATAGTTTCCGATTGAAATAACTCATCCTACACCGCAATTCAGCGGGCTACGGAAGGACGGATAGAGCAGTTGCACAATTTTCGGATCAACTGCCGCCTTTCCTCGGCTTGTTGATTTGCCTAGCAATTTATTATGCCACCCGCAACCCAACCTTTCTTCACACATCTGCAGTTCTTTGAGAAGGGGGGGGGAGGGGAACAGTCATTAAGCAGACCAAATCCCGTTCATCTTTGTTTACATTTAACAGACTAGATGAATCATCAACACTTGAAGCTGCGCGCCTGTGTGTGTGCGTGCGTAAAGGACACATATTTTTCTCCCCATTAAAGCAAGTCATTCTATAATAGAATAGAATCTATTTACGTTACGAGAAATCGAAAATTACTGCACAAGATCTAACAGCAACTCGCCCATCGCAAAGCAAAGAAAGGCGTGAGTAGACAGGATCGATCATTCTCCTGGTATGCGCACCCGCCCTCCTCTCCCTGCGCTTCGCAGCGATCGACGAAATTCTTTCCAATTTAACAGGTTTCCTTATTTTTACGTATATTCAATTGAAAACGGTCTTTTAAAGAAGAAAATGAGGAATAAAAAGGAAAATAATATCCGTTTTTATATGCTTATAGGGAAGAGAAATATAAAAAAAACGCGAAGGGGGGGGGGAAATGCAGAAAAAAAAAGTGCAGGATTTTGGGTCTTCCGGATTTCGGGTCCCCTACTGTATTTCTATTTGACATACACCATGCATTAGTGGTGTATGCCAACATTAGCTGATAATAAGTGAGAAATAATGATATTTAGCAAATATCATGAGCATACACCAAGCAACTCTGTGGTTTTTTTTCTTTCACTGTAATATATACTTGTGGGACATATTTTATTCTATAATATATTTTATTAGTGGTATAGTATATTATAAGTGGATAAACATATTTTATTCTATACCAGGCTCATCTTGTGCCATCTGATCCAATAGTTGTTTATGTGTCTGTGGAGCCTACATCTGATCATCTACATAAAGTGGTGGAAAAATTCCATGAATTTATTGAAAGCACCCTGAAAGTTCCTTTGAAGTACTTGCCTCATAATTTGAAAACAAAACCTGTTATTGAAGAAACAGTTGAGGTATGTAAGTTCTTTGTACTAATGAATGCTCTGCAATTACATTTAAAGTTGTTTGATTTTGGTTTGTCTGTCAGTGCTCAGCCTAACATTCTTAAGTATGCATTGATTGCTGCATAATTTATGCATAGTATTTATATATGGTACTACAGCATATTTTTATAGACAATGAATTTTAAAAACATTTATTTAACATTTCTTTACTGCTGTGCTTCTTATAGCAGCTTTCTAGTAATTTTTTTTCTTCTTTTGTAAACAGTTTGGTTTCTGCCAGTTGCAAATATTTTCTTTTTCACCTAATTAGAAATATTGTAAATATAATATTGTCTTGCAAAATAAAAAGGTTAAATCAGTTATCCACATAAATTTTTAAATAATATTATAAAAGATCTGGAATGATCTGGAATATGAGGGAATTTTCAAATTATGATTTGGTGGACACCCTGATCATACAGGTATCTTAACTAAACCTCACTGGATTTTTATTAAAAATACATTCCAAACATCAAGAGTATTTTTTAATTTTTATTTTTTATAAATGATGTGCATGTGTTTGCTTTCAGCCAATATTAATTGACTGTATTATTAGTACCTATGAACTGTAGAAGGAAAGTGATCAAGGGAAAATTATCATTTGCATAATTTTTATTATGTCTATCTGATTATTTCATTCTCTCTCTCTCTCTCTCTTTTTTTTTTTTTTTTTTTAATTCTAGGTTAAAGGTGCTCAGTTAAAAATGGTTATATTTGGTGAAAGTAATGTATCTGTTGAGAAACTTAGTGATTCATCTAAACAAGTATCTTTCTCTCGGCAAAAACACAGCCCTGATAGAACGATTGGTAATTCTGAGAAGAAGATAAAATTGAGTAAAAGAAACAGTTCTGAGCAGCTTCAAAATAATTTAAGTCCAGAATGCAGGTGAGAATTTCTAATTCTATTGGTTTGTGTGAAGAATGATGAAAATTGCTTTTTTACTATTAATCTACATACATTCAAATGAATAAATTTCTTTGTTTGTGGACTACTAAAAAGATGTTCATTATGATCCATGATAGGTGTGTGCTAAGTACTTTAGGTGCTTCTTTGGCTTTAACATTTTTGAGCATTCTACTTTATCTTATGAAAAACTTTCATAAGATAAAGTAGAGTTTGTAGAGTTAGAAATTAATTTATATTTATACGAATAAATATGTAAATGTCTGCATGCTCAAAACCTCAAATCTCCAAATTCTAAAGTAATTGTTTTGAAATTTTCATACAATACTATATTTGAATGTGAGTATGTTTTTATGTATATATTTTATATCAATGTCACACCTGTGACAGATAAAACTTGCTTTATTTGCAAAAAAGATGCTAATCAACTACCTGAAAGAGTTCTTATTGCCGTCTGTTAAGTAATTTGGCATCTGTGAAGGTGCAAGTAACCTCTTGGTCTGATTATCCAATAAAAGTAGTTCAGTGAACAATTTGAGATTAATGTTTTAGATATTGCAAGTGAGACTGACGTTATTGTTGTCACAAGTTAAAAAATGCAGTTTTTAAATATCAAGAATTTAGAAGCCCTATTAGGTGAACAGGCTTTCATGAAAAAATTATACAACAAACAAAAACAATGGGGGGGGGACTTATTTTTTTGCGAGTTCAATAAATTTCTTTTAGATATCAATTCAAATTAATAATCTCTAGGCACAAATTATGTCGCATGCAAAATTATTTTGTAGCATATCTTATTTCGGTTCTTGAAATACCTCTTTGAAATGATCCAGATTGATTGATCCCCTTTTTCGTGAGACCTGGGTGGTTATTTACAGCAAATCAGAATCCGGAATTTTGCCGATATTGCGGCTAAGTAAAGAACAAATGCATTCCAAAACAATGTAAAATACAATGTGAAAATAATTCCTCCTGACATGGCGTTTATGGAATGTTTTTTGGATTCCAGATTCCAATTTGCAGGTAATACCCCTTAGACTCGTAAAATGAAAATACATATATTTAAAATAAATAGAACTAACTTAATGGCACTTTAAAAGGACTCGTATTTTTGATTATTGGCATTGAACTGCACAGTTTGTGATAAAAATATAGCCAAAAGGTCGACAGGTTAGTGTGCAAATAGTTTCATATGCAAGCGTAGAACTCTAAACCATTTGAAAAACAAAGTTCGACAACAAAAAGCAAAATGTATTTATTTATTTTTTTTTAAATTTAGATTAGTTATTGTGATGTCAAGTTACAAATAAAACCATTTGGTAGTTTCATGCCAATTGAATAAACATTTATTATATGTGATAGAAAAATGTCTGCTTCCTCCCGTATGAAGAACCAGGTACTCAGCTAGTTTCTAATAAAACAAAGAGTTTTATCTTACTAAAAGTTTGAATTTAACATAGGAAGATTATTAAAAAAATATTATGTACAATTTTCCTTTCTAACAATTTTATAATATCAAGTAAAAAGGAATATATTCCAATTAAAAGAATAATAATAAAAAGAGCATTCAGCCTCTGAAGGAGGTTTTATTTTTTATTTTTATTTTGGAAGATTGAATTTTTTTAAATGGGTAGCATTTTATAATGTGAATTTTGCTTATTATTTTTAAAATTTATTTTTGAAGAATAGAAAAGGCATACTTTTCGAGGAGAAAATTTCATGACTTCTCAACAGTGACGTTATCTTCTATTTAATGTGTTGATTATTATTTCAGTACACTATTTTTAGAAATTAAGTGATAAATTGCTGTTAGTAAGTTTGCTGTCCTTAAATGTTTGCCTTTTAAGTTGCACATTAAAGTATTTGACATCGTTGGATTAAGAAGCCTTATTATAAATGATAGTGATTGAAGCCTTATTATAAATGATAGTGATGTGTGTGAAAAAGTTTGACTTATATTCTGATATTTAAGGTTTTGTATTTATAAATCTACTGGAATTATAAAATTGTCTATTAACTAGTTAGATGTTCATTTTTGTTCATAATTGTATAGAGCATAGGTAAAAAAGTAAAAATTAAAAAGTTAATGAATCATTATTTCTCTGTTATGTCCCATCAAGATTATCCCCTTTGTTCCATTCAATAATTATTCATTATTTACTGTAGTGTGTAGCTGCATAATCTAAGCTTTTGAAGTCGATTTAAATAGCTTATTAAATAATTTAAACCCAGAGACTGCACTTTTCCATCTTTAATGCTTTTTCAAAATGAATTATTGTTTTTCTCATACATATATTTTTTAATTTTATAGATATGTGAATGTAGTTTTATGTAGTTCAACTAATCAAGATTTAAAAGAAGCTTCTCATGGTACAGTCTTATTAGAAAATCCACGGGGACAGTATTGTCTGTCTATGGAAAATTTGTGTAGAATGGTAAAGTAGATTTAGCAATCCAAACAGTTTACTATTATTAACAAATTTTAACAATCAAAGATTGTTATACAGTATCTTTTAAAAGTTTTAGAACTATTGCAAAAATGTTCGGTATCCTTGTTGTTTCCTCTACAACAGGGTTGTCCGACATAAGGTCAACAAGCCACAATCTAGCCTACCTACTACTGCTTGGATATATATATATATTTTAAATAAGCAGATTTAAAAAGAAAAAAAAGTAGAAAACAAAATTTTTCAGAAGCAAGCAGAAATTGTTCTACAAATGCTTTAATGGAATGCACCCCCACCTTCTAAAAAGAATCTTCCCAACTATCTTCATACCATTGTTAAAAAAAAAAAAAAAAAATCACCTTGTCCCGTGAGCTCAGTTAAAATTTTTCAAGTGGAACATTTCACAAAAAGTTTGCACAACCTTTTTCTAGCAATTCACAGATAGTTAAAAAAAAAAAAAAACTTTTGTCAAAAGTATTACTTAGGAATTTTAATGACATAGCATTCATTTAAACAAGCCTATACAGTAGGGGACCCGAAATCCGGAATGCTCAGGACCGGACCCATTCCGGATTTTGGGATACCGGTTGCGAACTTTACCGATTTCCGGAAGTCTTCCGAGGTAAGCTGTAGCATAGGCCCTTCTGCGCTTTAGCATCTATTATGACGTTAATTAATATTAACTGAAACTCTATTAAATAAAAACTTTAAAAATATGCACACGATTATATATCTCTGATTAAAAAAAAAAAAAGAATGAATGAATAATACAGTATGTTAAAGATGAAGTAAAATCCATTAAAAAATTCGAAAGCTATGTTATCGAGCCGAGCAAGGATTATTTCAGACGGATGACGATTGCTGCAACTAAATTGGCTGAAAATATGCAACTTATATAATCTTAAAATTTTACTTAACGTTTTTTCATACATAGTTTCCGATTGAAATAACTCATCCTACACCGCAATTCAGCGGGCTACGGAAGGACGGATAGAGCAGCTGCGCAATTTTCGGATCAACTGCCGCCTTTCCTCGGCTTGTTGATTTGCCTAGCAATTTATTATGCAACCTGCAACCCAACCTTTCTTCACACATCTGCAGTTCTTTGAGAAGGGGGGGAGGGGAACAGTCATTAAGCAGACCAAATCCCATTCATCTTTGTTTACATTTAACAGACTAGATGAATCATCAACACTTGAAGTTGCACGCCTGTGTGTGTGCGTGCGTAAAGGACACATATTTTTCTCCCCATTAAAGCAAGTCATTCTATAATAGAATAGAATCTATTTACGTTACGAGAAATCGAAAATTACTGCACAAGATCTAACAGCAACTCGCCGATCGCAAAGCAAAGAAAGGCGCGAGTAGACGGGATCAATCATTCTCCTGGTACGTGCCCGTGTCTTCCTTTCCCTGCGCTTCGCGGCGATTGACGAAATTCTTTCCAATTTAACAGGTTTCCTTATTTTTACATATATTCAATTGAAAACGGTCTTTCAAAGAAGAAAATGAGGAATAAAAAGGAAAATAATATCCGTTTTTATATGCTTATAGGGAGGGAAAAAAGAAAAAAAAAAAACGCGAAGGGGTGGGGTGGGGGGGGAATGCAGAAAAAAAAAGTTCCGGATTTTGGGTCTTCCGGATTTCGGGTCCCCTACTGTACTTAAAACTTTAAAAATGTAATACTTAGAAGTTTTATGAATTGCTTATCTTTAACATGCATCTGGGCAATTAATTGTAATGAAATACATATCACAATAAAGTAAAAATGAAATGTAATTATAATACTGATAAATACATAAACACTTAGAGAAAACTTAGAAGAACATTGACATGAATGTTAAACAAAAGGTGTAATACTAAAAGGTGTGATTTAAAGCACTTTTTGTTTTAAAAGAAGGAACTTTTCTAGCTTTTAATATTAGCACAATGAATAAACTGCAGAGGTACCTTTTGTGATAGCTAAAATTTGCATAAACTACTTGAATTTAAATTTAATGAATTACAAAATTTAAGAAAATCGATTGCTGTTCAGTATAGAATGCTTAATTTAATTATCTTCTTACTCAGCAAAGATAATTTAAAAAAATTTCTGTGCTGTATATTTTTATTTATATTCAACTTTGAGTAGTTTTAGTATATGCTGAAATATTAAATGTTAATTTTCATTTCCAAAACCTATTATATGTTCTATAGTGTGATATTTTTTATACAAATAATTATGTCTAATTGTAATAGTAGAAAATATAATAACTTTCTCTTGAATTTTATGAATGCATCAAACTAAGGCAGATTCAAAAAAATTTCAGAAATTGTTAGCCCAAAGCTTGATTATGAATTAAAAATGCACGAAATATGCCATCATTACCAGAAAGCCTATTTTATTTACTGTAAATATTCAGTGGAATCTGCTTAAGTGCCCACTTTGGTTGAGACCACCTCTCCACTGTGATCACTTTTGTATACCTTCACTTCCCAACCCCCACAGTTTACCACTTTCGTAATGTAACCACCTTATGAGGTGACAAGTTTTGTACTTCCTGAAGATGGTCATATTACACAGGTTCAACTGTATTTCTCTTGTGTGCCCCCTGGGTCTGCCCTTGGTTTTCTCATTATGTATATCAGAGCTCTCATTCCGAAAATATAAAATTCTTGTAAATTCTACTTGTCATGTTGAGATTTATCAAATAATCTTAATGTGAAATTATTAGTCTTAAAAATAATGATACAATGTTCAAAATGGTTATGTTTTCTTGGTGTTCAGAAAAAGTTGCACTCTATCTTTAAAAAAAAATCTGGAGTGACTCCACTCGACTTTCCGAACACTTACGATCAAGATAATTACCAAGCATTTAAATAAATTTTAATCGATGAATAATTCAAACATATATACCAAATTGAAACTCAATCGAATGCACCGTATTAAACGCTTGCGCACTTTCAAGAATTTCTCCCCATATGCCATTATGCCATAATATAAATGAAATTTTTGTCGTAGCTCTGTAGAAAAACTATAAGTATTATACACACCAAAATCAATACCAGTCTTAAGATGGTTATTTATAACATATATACCCAATTTCAGCTCAATCGAAGGTACCGTTTAAACGCTAGCGCACTTTCAAGAATTTCCCCCGATAGGCCATAATGTAAAAGAAATCTTTGTCGTAGCCCCGTAGAAAAACTATAAGTCCTATACACATCCAAATTAATATCGGTCTTAAGACAGCGGTTTGAAACATATATACCCAATTTGAGCTCAAACGAATATACCGTTTAAACGCTAGCGTACTTTCAAGAGTTTCCCCCGATAGGCCATAATGTAAAAGAAATCTTTGTCATAGCCCCGTAGAAAAACTATAAGTCCTATACACATCCAAATTAATATCGGTCTTAAGACAGCGGTTTGAAACATATATACCCAATTTGAGCTCAAACGAATATACCGTTTAAACGCTAGCGCACTTTCAAGAATTTCCCCCCCATAGGCCATAATGTAAAAGAAATCTTTGTCGTAGCCCTGTAGGAAAACTATAAGTCCTATACACACCAAAATCAATACCGGTCTTGCGACGGTGGTTCATGACATATATATCCAATTTGAGCTCAATCGGATGCTCCGTTCAGGAGCTATCGTGTTCACTCACATACACACAAACACACACACACACACACATACATACATACATCTCGTAAAAATAGCATAAATGGATTCAGAAGCCCTCAAAACGTGTAAAAACACCAAAATCTCGAAGTCGAATTTTTTCATGATTACAATACTTTCCTTATATGGTACATGTTCGGAAAGCAACAAAGAAAAAAAAATCAGCTTTTTTTTTTTTGTCAGGATTCTTCATCAATTCTGCTATGCTTGTTTTGTTAGAAGAATGCAGCTGATACCTAATGTGCTACTTAGTGCTACTTACCACTTTTAGGGATACTTTTTCCACCCATTTTAGCTCTTTATCAGAAGCAGTAATTTCTTAACATTAGCATTTCTCTGAAGCTGAGATAAATTTAAAACTGTAGCAAAAGAAAATTTATAGTTATAAATTACATTAGTTACTTTATATGCTGAATGTGTTAGAAACTATTTTGTGTTCAGTTATGGAAGTAATATTGTAAAGAATCATTTTAGAAACTTATTTATGCATTCTTTTCCAGGTGAAAGTTATTTTTGATTTACATGGAAAAAATCCCAAGCTGTTCTTAAATAGTGATAAAACAAAGGAACTCTGCAGTTTGACAAAAGAAGAAGTATTGAATCTTCACACAAAGACTTTATATGCTTATGTATAGCCTTAGAGCATCTGAAAAAAGAAGTGGTCTTACTTATTAAAAAAAAAAAAAAGTGAAATTAATGAGTTGTCTTTCATGAGTTGTGTTACATAACACAAATTAAAAAAAAAACAACATATAATTTCAATACCATTGTTGTACATCAATTGATGCACAAATTTAATCATTCACACTATATTATTGCTTTAATGCTACAAAGTCAGCATTTGATGTGATAATGGTTGTTGTGCAGAATGTCAAAAATAGTTTCATAATCAGGCAAAATTTTCAATCATAACTGAATTTTACCAAAATCATCAATCATGTTATATGTAACGAATAATTGCCAAAACTCATTATTTCAGTGGTCGTTGTACATGCTTTGAACAATGAAAATTTTGTAAGCAGATTTTCAGGGGTCAATCATTTGAGTTTAAACTGTGGATGTAACTTTTTATAAAGTTGGTTAAATTTTCCCAAGGAATTATTCTAAAGAGCTAATTTTTATACTGCGGTATTTTACTAAAAATTCTCATTATTCTAATTGGATGCTGAGAACTTTTAATGTGGATTTTTTCATACTTTTCTTAAGGTATTAAAAGTTAATCTTCCAATTCAGCTTATATCTATTTATCTCGTCTAGCAAGAAGAAAATTAATGTTATTGAATAGAATGATACTTTAGAAGTCATACAAGTAATGGTATGGTTTTATAAAAAAAAATACTGTTTATTGTAAAATATCAATTTCGTTGAAATCAGTTTTTACTGACTTCCTAAACTTGTTCAAGATGTTTCCTATTCATCCTAACACAGAGATATATCTTAACCCTTTCACTATCATTGTTTTCTGAGAATGAAATGCAATCAGTACTTTAATACATCAATTACAATACAAAGATAAAAAAGGAAAAATTACTTACCAGGGGGTGCAGGAATAACTGGGACAAATATGTCCCATCGTTGTTTTTTCATGGGACAAATGTTATCCCATAGGGTCATTTGAAACTGCCCGTGGGACATATATGTCCAGGTGGTAGCGAACAGGTTAATGACAACACACTTTTTTCCACTTCTTGATATTCATTTTTAGTAGTGCAGTTCATAAAATATCTGTTAAAAAAAATATTCCTCTTCATTATAAGTTTTCAGTGCACCAAACTGTAGTAATTTGTCACTGAATTGTTCCAGATAATGAAAATTCTCCTTTATTAGAATAATTTTTTGTCGTAAAACGTGTATTACATTAAGTGAGCTCAACTGCATTAGGATAAGTGCCTTGAATCCATTGATAAAAACTTTTAATTTGCACATAAACACATTTATGCATTGTTCATTTCGTATCTAATTTTTAATTTTATTTAGTAATCACTTCTGTAATATTAAAAAATGCTTTTTCAGAAAATATATTTCTGAGACTTGTGTAAATAAATCTTACAATCAGAAACAAATATTATTTGTGCAGTGTACATTTCAGCTTTGCCATTGGAATTTATACATTTTAATTTTTGATTACTACCTCATCACATATGATTTAATTTTTACATCGCACAAGTTAATTGGTGTTTGGTAATTTTCCAGTAGATTTTCTTCTAACCGGACAAGCTACATCAGAAAATTTTAGCGAAATGACAGCGCGTGACATGAAAAGCTCTCTGTTTTTTTCATAATTGAGAAAGCTCTTAAATTTTCAAAGACATTGGGATACAGCAAATTTCAGAGAAGCTGGCCTGATAAATTTAAAAGAATACACGGAATTGTGTCAAAAGTATTTGAAAATGAAATTGTTGGTGAGAATGGAATAAAAAGGAGAGCTGAGCAAGAATAACTTGTTAGCGTGGCTGCCAACTTGTATCATATTTTTGTACAATGTACAAGTTTTATATTGGTTGCATGACTATAATAATGATTAAAGAAAATTCATGAAACTTTTGAAGTATACATTTCTACAAACATCACACAGCCATAAATTGTGCATTTCCTGCACAGCCCAGCTCCTCTGTTCGTTCTTTAGGGACAGTGCATGTATGAGAGTTTTCTTCAATTTTGCTTATTTTGCAGATCATTGAATTTCTGTGCTGTTTCCTATTTCAGATGCATTAATTACACTGTTTGTTTATTAACATTTTTGGTCGAAAAACTCCGTCTTGAGATTGGTTCCTAACTTTTTCTATAGCACTTTGAGGGTATTGGAATTTTGACGGAGCTCTTAATACAGTTTCAAGGAGCATCTTGCGTAAATCAGAGTCTAGTGTATTACAGGCTAAGGCAGCAATGTGTTTTTTCATGGAGCACTTGCTATCTTTGCGCGGAGAACAGTTTGAGAAACCTTGCTTTTGAAAATATATTTTACTTAAAATTATTAATTTTTTTTATTTAAATATTTAATGCCACAAGAGTAAAAATTGATCCCTACTTTAAATATAAATTAATATTTTTTTTAATCTTATTTTCACCTCCAACAAAAGGGGGGCTGGGTGGGGAGAAAAAGAATTACAGATATAAACTGGAGAATGTGATAAAAGTGCAATGATATCAAACAACTCACTGGATAAACTGTCCTAGCAGCCTCAGTGCTGAGAAAATACAGAAATAGCCTTTGCATTATTTAACCATGGAGGAGTGATTAGGAGGGAGACACACAACTAGTTCCATCTATCAGAGGAGAATGAAGCAATTTTTCTATGAGCTGTTTTGAATTTTTATCCATACTGTTTGCCATAAACATTCACAGCCAGGGAGAAATGTCAATAGGGTATACTATTCCTTCCTCCCTGTTGCGGAGTAGTAACATTCTATTTATAAATTCTCAAGAATGGAAAATTAATACAGACATCACTTAAAACATCCATAATTTTATTTTATATAAAAATTTATATTTTGCAAATGATGGAAGGTGGTATCTCTTAATTTGAAAATCATGTTTACCAATATTTATCTTCAATAGCATCAGTTCGATCTTACATCCCACTCTTTAGTTAAGAAATGATATTGTTAGCTATACCATTATTATGTTTTAAGGGTTTCCATACATACTGTTACTTTCACAAATGAAATACTAATTCTAATAATGAATTATAACAATAAATCCCAAACATGATAAATATTTTATTTCCAAAACTAATTAACAGTATGAAAATCTTGAAGGGAAAATTATATATTCTAATATAATTAACTTCAAATTCAATACTCAAATTGAAGTATTTTTTCAGCTTATGATTATGAATGGCTGAGTTTAAAATTTAGATAAAATATAAAAATAGTGAATTTGATGAGCCTAGATTCTCTGTGCAACAGCTGTGGGTTCTCGTAATGTATTCAATGGGAAAATCCCAATTTATAACATTAAAAAAAGTTATTGAACTGCAACTTTTAGATTACTGTAATGGATGAAACTGGTTAAGCAAACCTTTGACTTCAATTTTCGAGCAGGATTTTTATGTTATTTGCATTTAAAAATAATTAAAACTGATGTTTCTAGCACTCTTTTCCTGGGTTGAAGACAATAGGAAAATCTGCACAGAAAGGGTGTGTTGTCTGTCGTACCTCAGAGATGACAACATTGAAACTTCACTTTGAAATACTCTTTCGCTAAAGCGCAATTCAAAACCATTGTATTTCATTGGATATGCATTTCATATTCTATTATTATTAATATACACAACAAAAAAACAACATAGTTTTAGAATTAAAACTATTAAATTTATATTTAATTACTCACTTCTAATTAAAATTAATTTTGTGTAGAGCTGTCTGACGGACTTGCCTTTCTTAACAATATTTTTACCCCAGTTACAGTATCTCACTGATAACCACTCAGTTCTTGATTATTGCTCAGGTCTACAAAATGTGAAACTTTAAACATAAAAGGAATTTTGTTTATATATCACAATTTTGCAGTCTCATTTTACATCAACATACTAGGTTAGTAGCTGTAATGTAAAAATTATGTCAGAAGTTAAATAACTCAACATTTTAAAAGATTCTGCATCAGTGGGATCCACTACAATCATATGCGCTAGAGGGAAATATTAGCTTTCTCCCATATTAAGAATGGGTACGCAGCTAGTATGTTGTTTATGAGAAATGACTGTTGGAAAATAAGTTTTAAATTATTTCATTGTGTGTAAAGCTACTTTTAAAATCTTAAAAATTAGATGGGGTGACCTCCTCTTCTCTGCTTGAGCAAATTTAAACATTTAAATTGTTACAGAAGTTAATTCATCATTCAAACCAGGTTTAATCTTGTCATTGAAAAGATGCAGCAAAGATTCATTCGCTGTTACTAGGGATGCTTCCCATCAAGGGCCTTTGAATGCTTTGCTGAAATCCAGTGTTGCAGCTTGCACAATTGTCAGACATTAAACTATGAGTTGTTGATGCTCTATCACAATTTGCATTAACAGTTCAAGTGTCTCAAACTATTGGAGACATTATTTTAACACTAGAGCAGTTGGGAATAGGAAAAGGGCAATGATTGAAAAATAAACCACTTGCTAGTGATGGATTAATGCAGTTTTGTGGGTGTGGAAGATTTGAAAGGGGAACATGCAGCGGGAGCTGGTTTTGATAGCAAGAAATCCACGTGGTAGATTTCTGCATTTGCCAACCAGTGAAAAGGTATCCATGTTGTCCGGCTTTCAATTACCAAGGTGTTGCGTGCACTGAGGTGATCTCGTGGTCTTTGAGAGGTTGCTATCACTCGTTCTGGACTTTGAGAGGTCACTTCCACTGTTCCTGTAAAAAAGCTATTTATGCTATATGGATGAAAGCTAGCCAATAATATTCAGGAATAGTGTAGCTTTCTATCTGTAAAAAACTTTTAGAATCAGTTAAGTAGTTACAGAGTTACCCCTATAGAGTAATGTAATTGTATGAGTGTCCCTGTAAAAGAACTCATTGCGATATAGGCATGAAATAATATTTCCTTAGCAATTTAAGCTTAAAATAAGTCCATATTTTTAATTTAAAATAAAACTGTTCAAAAATAGTGATGGAAAATGTTCCCATAAAAACGGAACGGTTGGCAGCTATGCTCAGGCATAGAGTAGTTTGTTAGTGAAAAAAATCTTTAGAATCAGTTTATTAGTTACAGACATGCCCACATAGCGTAATGCATTAGAATTATTTTAAGTGTCTCTATGAATGAACTATTTACGTTATATAAATGAAAGGTAGCCTATAATACTCAGGAATATAGTGTTGCTTTCTATTCATGAAAAAAGTTTTAGAATTGGTTCAGTAGTTAGAGATGCCCTACAGCATATTGTATTAGAATTACTTTAAGTGTCCCTGTGAAAAAACGGTTTATGTTAAATGCATTAAAGGTAGCCTATAATACTCAGGAAAAATGTAGCTGTCAGTGAAAAAAGTTTTAGAATCAGTTTGGTTGTTACAAAATGCACTTAGAGCAAAATCTAATTTTATAAGTGTCACTGTAAAAGTACGATCTGCAATATATGCATGAAAGGTAGCCTATAATTCTTAGGAGTAGTGAAGAGCTTTTTATTTGTCAAAAATCTTTAGATTCAATTCAGTAATCACAGAGATGTCCATAGTGCAAAATGTATTAAAGACATACAGACAAAAATATGCGGTATAATAATGCTTTTATGTATTAGAATTATTTTGAGCATCCCTGTAAGGAACTATTTATGCAATATGCATGAAAGGTAGTCTGTATGTTAATCCAGGGTATAAGCTATCTTCATAATTATATTCAAATGCAATCGGCTGCTTTTGTTTGATTGAGTCACACTATGCAAATCCGAGAATGGGCCCAACTCATCCAGTCCACGACTACAAACTTTCCCGTGGCAGCGCCTAATGTTACATATATATATGTGTATGTGTGTGCATATAAAGATTTATGAGTCTTCCTGTAGAAGAACTATTTGCTGTATATGCATAAAGGTAGCTTATAATACTCCTTTATAGATTAAATACAGGATCATAAGAATCAGATTATGTTCTATGGTATCTCTGTAACTACTGAACCGATTCTAAAACTTTCTTCCCTAAATTAAAGCTACACTATTCCTGGGTATCATAGGCTACCTTTCATGCATATTTCACAAACAGTTCTTTTACAGGAAAACTCATAAGAATTAGATTATGCTCAATGGTATCTCTGTAAATACTGAACAAATTCTTAAACTTTTTTCACCGATTTAAAAGCTACACTATTCCTGACTACTGAAACGATACTAAAGATTTTTTCACTAATAGGAAGCTTTACTATTCCTAAGAATTATAGGCTACCTTCCATGCATATATCGCAAAGAGTTCTTTTACAGTGACACTCATAACAATTAGATTATGCTCTAAGGCCATCTTGCAACTACTGAACAGATTCTAAAAGTTTTTTACGGAAAGCTACATTTTTTAATAGTATTATAAGCTACCTGTCATGCATGTATCATAAATAGTTCTGTACAGGCACACTTAAAATAATTCTAATACAATACGCTGTAGGGCATCTCTGTAACTAGTGAACCGATTCTAAAACTGTTTTCGCGAATAGAAAACTACACTGTTCCGGAGTATTATGGGCTACCTTTCATGCTTATATCACAAATAGTTCTGTTACGGACACTCATAGAAATGCTCTACAGTATCTCTATAACTATCGACCCAATTCTAAAACTTTTTTCACAAACAGAAAGCTACACTATTCTTGAATAGTATAAGCTATCTTTCATTTATGTAACATAAATAGTTCTTTTACAGGGACACTTAATATAATCTTAGTACATTAGATCTATGTGCATCTCTGTAACTACTACATATTCTAAAGATTTTTTCACTAATAGAAAGCTACACTATGCTTCAGTATCATAGGCTCCCTTTCATGCTTACACCACAATGAGTTCTTTTACAGGGAAACTCATTGTGGGATGTCCGTAGCGCGGATTACAGTAGAATTATTTTGAGCGTCCCTGTAAAAGAGCTAATTATGCTATAGTCAAGATGGGTAACCTCTATATTAATCCAGAATATAAGCTATCTTCATTCCAAATGTTATTCAAATCCCTTCTGCCGTTTTTGCTTGATTGAGTCACAAACATCCTAAACAACCAAACATGCTAACTTTCACATTTATAATAATAGGATGACTTTTAACAAAGAGACATAATTGTTAATATCAATACAAAAATATACTGTATGATAATCCTTTTTAAAAATGTGTCAATAATATACTGAAACAATGGACTAAATCGTTGAAGATTGACTTTAAAGAAGAGACGTTAATTATTGAGATGGATGCAAAAGTATGAGCCTTAAAAATGCTTTTTCAGAATATGTGTTAATAATGTACTTAAAAACAAACAATGTAATGAACCTTTATTAAAAATGACTTCAAACAAAGGAACGTAATTAATTAATGAAAAAATATACGGTTTAACAATGCTTTTTAAGAATATGTGTCAATAATATACTTTGAAACAGTAAACAAAACATTTATTAAAAATGACTTTCAAGAAAGAGATGTACTTTTTAGAAACAATGCAAAAATATGCGGTATAGCAATACTCTTTCAGAATGTGTGTCTGTAATATGCCTTAAAAACAATGTAATAAACCTTTATTACAAATGCCTTTCAACAAAGGGACGTAATTGTCAGAATCAACGGAAAAGTGCACGGTAAACAATGCCCTTAAAGAATAAGTGTCAATAATATACTTTGAAACAGTGAACTAGAGCGTTATTAAATTTGACTTTCAACAAAGGGACGTAATTGTTAGGATCAATGAAAAAATACACGGTATAAACAAAGCTTTTTAAGAATATGTGTCAATAATGTACTTAGAAACAACGTAATAAACCTTTATTAAAAATGCTTTCAACAAAGGGACGTAATTGCTAGAATTAATGAAAGAATGCACGGCATAACATTGCCCTTTAAGAATGTATATCAATAATATACTTAGAAACAATGTAATAAACCTTTATTAAAAATGGCTTTCAACAAAGGGACGTGATTGTTAGCATCAATGCAAAAATACACGAAATAACAATGCTCTTTAAGAAAGTGTGAGACTAATATACTTTAAAACAGAGAACTGAACCTTTATTAAAAATGACTTTCAACAAATGGACGTAATTATCAGAAGCAATGTAAAAATACACGGTACGACAGTTCTCTTTAAGAATGTAAGTCAATAATATACTTAGGAAACAATGTAATGAACCTTTATTACAAATGCTTTTCATCAAAGAGTCGTAACTGTTAGAATCAGTGTAAAAGTATACGGTATAACAATAGTCTGTTAGAATAAGTGTCAATAATATACTTTGAAACAGTAAACTAAACCTTTCTTAAAAATGGCTTTCAACAAAGGGACGTATTTGTTAGAATTAATGAAAAAATACACTGTATAACAAAAAATGTGTGTCAATCCCTTTAAGAATGTGTGCCAATAATATACTTAGAAACAATGTAATAAACCTTGATTAAAAATGACTTTCAACAAAGGGACCTGATTGATATCATCAATGTAAAAATACAGGTAATAACAATGCTCTTTAAGAAAGTGTGTCAATAGTGTACTTTGAAGCATAGAATCGAACATTTATTAAAAAATACTTTCAACAAAAGTTATTGTTAAAACCAATAAAAAAATACACAGTATAACAATGCTCTTTAAGTATATGTGTCAAAAATATACTTTGAAACAGTGAACTAAACCTTTATTAAAGATGGCTTTCAACAAATACACGTAATTCTCAAAAACAATGTAAAAATACACAGTATAACAATGCTCTTTAAGTATATGTGTCAAAAATATACTTTGAAACAGTGAACTAAACCTTTATTAAAGATGGCTTTCAACAAATACACGTAATTCTCAAAAACAATGTAAAAATACACGATGCAATAGTTATCTTTAAGAATGTGAGTCAATAATATACTTAGAAACAATGTAATGAACCTTTATTACAAATGCTTTTCATCAAAGAGTCGTAATTGTTAGAATGAGTCGAAAAGTATACGGTATAACAGGGCCAGCCCAAGGGGGGTGCGAATGTAGGCGATCGCCTAAGGCCCCGCTCCTGGGCCATTTTTTTGCTATCCCATTAGACCGAGCTTGGTAGATGGTTGCGATATATCCCGAAAAAAGCCGAGAAATAAAACTAATATGTACTAGCAGTGCTAGTTGTAACTTACATGACATGATAGAAAAGAGTCCCCGCTCTTGCGCTTCACCTGGGGCCCCGCACGTCCCTCAGGCCGACGCTAGCATAACAATGCTCTGTTAGAATATGTGTCAATAATATACCGGATGATCCAAAAGTCAGGACAAACTTTTAAAAAATTAATAATTCGAAAAACGAATCAAGATACAAAGATACGGTTTTGCACCAAAACGGATGGATAAGAAAACCGGGTTTTTTGTGGTGGCAAACGAAAACGAAAAATAGTTTGTGTTTGGCGAAACAACAGATGGTGGCTATAGTGTTTTTTATTTCACCAAAAGATGATTTTACAAAATGAAAAAAATGTTGACAACTTACAAGTCAGCTTAATTACAGTTTAATTGGTACTACAGTAAATTTTCAATGTGCTGCACATCATTCAGAAGTACAGTTGTGAGACGAGTCACCACACCGTTCACAGCATTTAATAGCATTTCTTGCGTTACGGCAGACACATTTTGGCGGATGGCATCTTTCAGTGCTACTAGTGATGCCGGCTGGTCGCGCTACACTTTTGACTTCAAGAATCCCCACAGCCAAAAGTCACAGGGCGTAAGATCGGGAGATCTTGGTGGCCATGATTGATTAAAGCAGCGACTGATAATGCGATCCTCCCCAAATGTTGAGCGTAGAAGAAGTTGCACAGGCAGAGCAATATGAGGTGGTGCACCATCTTGCATAAAGGTGACTGTTTGAAGTGCCTGTCGCGCTTGCAGTTCAGGAATAATGTTGTTCTGTAACAGTGCTGCATATCGATGACCAGTGACAGAAACTGTTTTGAAACCCGTCTGTGTGACTTCCTCGAAAAAAAATGGACCAATTATGAAATCAGCAGTGAAGCCACACCAGGCTGTCACTTTAGGCTATTGCAAGGGTACCTCAACAAATGCATGTGGATTTTCTGTGGTCCACACTCGACAATTGTGGGTGTTAACAGCGTCAGAAAGTGGGAAATGCGCCTCATCTGTCCAAAGCACAGTGTGAAGCCAGTCGTGCTCCTCTTCCATTTTATTGAATACCCAATTGGCAAAATCTCGACGAGAGTCTAAGTCAGGAGGTTTCAGTTCTTGGTTATGTAGCAACTTATAGGGATACCGTTTCAGAGTTATTCGCAGTGCTCTCCACACACTTCCGTACGACACTCCTTCTCGGGCACTGCTCTCCCCATGTGCAGAAATCGCCGACATGGATTGTACCGTCCGCTCCACTGTCGTGACAACAGCAGCGGCTGTTGAGGGACGACCACTTCTTGCACGTGACGCCGAAGATCCGGTAGATTCAAATTTCTTCATCATTTTGATCAATGCAGAAGGCGTTATTGGTCCTTTTCCGCATTCTTATAATAAAGTTTGACTAAGAGGGCTTTCTCAACTATGGACAGCATTTCCATACGTATAAACTTTGACTGCCATTATCTGCTCCAGTTGCTCCCTTTCATATCGCTTGTCGCTTTGCATAATCCTATATCGGAAATCCGACAGCGCCATCTGTTAGACACCAAGAGAACAATTTTCGTTTTGTTGCCACACAAAACCCGGTTTCTTTTCCATCCGTTTGGTGCAAACCGTATCTTTGTATCTTGATTCGTTTTCGAATTATTAATTTTTAAAGTTTGTCCTGACTTTTGGATCACCCGGTATATACACACATATATGGGTGTCTTCATATGTGTACGTGTGTATAGTTGAAGTTCCCTTGGAAAATCTGAAACCGCCCCCCCCCACTATAAAAACGGCCTAGCTACGGGCCTGAGTATTAGTAGTCGGGGGGAGGTTGTTTGTTTCAATTTTTACATCTTCTCCTACAGTATTTGTTTCACAAAATGCCGTATTAAAAAAACCCATTCATTCCATTAACAATGTTTTCGCTGAGATTTATTGCCAAATTCAAGTCTAAGAAACGGGGGATAAGCGTGGATGCAGTTTTAAGTCCTTACTTCCTTCCCTCGGAGTCTCTGTCCGGGTAGCAAATTAAACTTTTAAGTAATTAAAGAAAGAGCGCCACTTTTGGGGTTTTGCCCCACTTTGTAATGCCATGACTCTTTCGTATTTATCAGTAAATTTACAAAAATCTTAGAAAATCTTGGGGAGACTGGGAGACTGCTTTGTAAGGTCAACCCTCGTACCCCTCCCTCCTTCTCTGGCTACGGCCCTGATTAATTGAGAGAAAGTTACTAACAGAGAAACTTTTGAAATTGCTAACTTTTTAATTAGAAATGCACAAACAATTGGTGCCATGGGCGCCTACAGAATTTTTTTTTTGGGATGGGACAAACTTAAAAAAATATATAGAGAGGAGGGCAAATTTCACCCTTGTACCCATTTAAGTTCTGATTTTGCTTTGTGATATATATAGCTGTATCTGAATTTCGCCAAAGATAGTATCAGAATTTCTTTATAGCCCAACTGCCATATAAAGGAAGAAACCCGACTTCTTCTCTCCCTAGTAAGAGTCCATTTTGCAGCGTGGCCAAAACCCCTGAAGATTTGCAGATGGAGAAAGTGAAATAAATTCGGATCTGCGCCCATGTTCTTTGCTATAATATCGAAAACGACGAAATAGAATCGCCATATACCAAGTGACATAGGCGGAACCTAGTCTCTTCATGGTCGAACTATATAAAGGACACCTCTCTCTCCCCTACAACCTCCGAAAATTTCACTGGCGTCAAAGCTCATAGACGCCGGCTCCCAGAACTCTTGTGTGGTCAAAGAAATTATAAATCATCTAGAATATAAATCTTCTAGGAAAACCAAAATCATACTCAAACGTTTGGAGGTGTCGAAATGCAACAGACGTAAAGAAACTACGAGATACAAATGAGTAGCTTTGAATGGGAACTATGAATGTAGTTTCGAAGTCAAAAACATAAATGAAAGCAACATATTTGCGTGCTCTTATTTACGATTCTTTGAAGTATGATTTAAAAATTCATAATTCATATTAAAAAAGTTATAATTAAAAAAATATCATTCTTAGTAAATATCGAAGGAAAATATCGTTATCTCTGGGCTTTTGAAAGTTAATAAAAAATAATAATGAAATACATGCAATATTCTTGGAATTATGGCTTGATTTGTTGTTGCCTTATACAACTCACGTTGATTTGTTTCAAGTCTTATACAACTCACTGAAAATTAATAGAAATTTGTATATTCTCAGTTTCAATGATTTTATCAAATCACACTAGTTCTGGTCGCACTTTTATTATTCTCTTAAGTGATAGATGATAAAATTTAGATCAGGAACTGACGAGATTACTCAATAAAGTAAATGTAATTTCTTTTTATTTTTGAACAATTTTTACCCTGTATACTGACAGAATAGTAGTACAGTTTTTAAAATAAAATGATTAATTTTTTTATGCCTTCACCTGTTCCCTTAAAATTTACCTTTAATTTCACTTATTTACATAAATACTTAGCTATAAATACATGACGCATTCTCTCTTTCTCTCTTTTATGATTTTATTTTTATTGATCTTATATTTTAAGCACATAGCCATAAACTGAATAACTGCCTCAAAATCATAAAGTGGTAAGAAAAAAGTGTCTTTCTCTGGAATTTTAAATCCCATGTTCAAAAAATATTCATCTTTAATTATGTTAAATTAGCAGATTTCCTTTTAATAATTAATTCATTGAAAACGATTTAATACCAGTTACAATAAAATCTACCTTGGAACGGAAATCAAGTATTTACCTCGAAAATAATAGTGAACATTTTCATTACGTGACTCCGTCTGTTCCCTGTACTAAAAATGAAACGATCTGTTTTTCCTTGATTGAGTATATCTTTCCATTACTTGTCAAAATACAAAATAAATTGTCTCATTTTGATGAATTGTTTAACTTAGGGACACATCTTTTTTTTCCATTAGTGTTCAACTGTGATGTATAAACGTCACCATATGTACTCGCAGAAACTTTTTAATCCATCCCCCAATTACATTTACAATCATTCCGATTGATTGCTTAACTGAGGGGAGTTGATTATTTCTTTTTCAGCGATGATGTATTTTCATGATTATATGAATCGGAGAAACTTTTCTAACACGTTCTCAATTACAACGCTACAAGTTTAAAAGTGCGCTGCATTCCCTCAAATAAGTTAGAGACGTGCTGCCTGATCTTTGAGTGAACAGTATCTTAATAGTGTTGCGAAAAGGAACAACTTTATAGAGTAGCGTATTTAGTACTGTGGCAAATTTATCTGGCCAGAGGTCATGATAGAATGGTCGCATTATTTATTAATACTTTTCTACAATCTAATTAAAGCATATGCTGAAGATTTAGAAAGTTTTCAGAACGCTACACTACGTGCTCAAAAAGCTTTTACCAACAGTGGAGCAGGTGATTTGCAACATTTACATTTGTAGAAATTCTTGATGGAGTTATTTTAGAAACTCGCAATCTTTTAAAATCACAATGAATGCTTTTCTGATTTATATCTAGTGAGAAATTCCCTAGTAAGATAGCCTAGGTTTGTTTTATTATTTTGGTTCCTATGCTGAATTTGTATTGTGTTTAATTCGTAATTACTTTTTGCTACTTAGCTATCAGTTAATTGTCTCAGCCTGAATTGGAATATTTAAAATTATAGTCTTGAATATTCAAGAGGTCTACAGAAGATACTCTCATGTTTCTTCAAATCCAAATACTTTTCTGCGTTTGAACAATTTTTTTAAACCCAACCGAGTAGATTACAATGGCCAGTATAAGTTACCAAGTGGATGTTATCCTTCAGACTCTCGTCATACGCTTGAATAGTGGGGACAGGCAAACATGTGTGAGAGCTCTTATAGATACTGGCTCACAGAACTCTTATGTGACCAAAGAAATGATAAATCACCTAGAATATAAATCCTATAGGGAAACCAAAATCATATTCAAACTGTTTGGAGGCATCGAAACGCAAGAAGAAATGCATAGAAACTACAGAATTCAAATGAGTAGCATTGATGGGAAATATAAGTGCAGTTTCGGAGTTCTCGATCAGTTGAAAATTTGTAGTTTTCTCCCTAGAATACCAATAGGTCCATGGACAGCTGAATTGAAAAAGCGAAAAATTTCCCTCAGCGATTCTGTAGAAGCTGTCCATCCTAAGGTTTATAGGGGTGATGACATTCATCTACTCATTGGAGCAGACGTGGCTGGGAAGTTGCTTACAGGTCGTATCTATTCTACCATGCGAGGCCCAACTGCAGTGCATACAAAACTAGGATGGACGCTTATTGGAAAAACTAATTAGACTGTTTGCTGATTAGAAAAGTTTGTTATTCATCTTTGGAAGAAGTTTCATGTAAGCGAAAGTGCAAATGTCATTCATAAATTATTTTCTTCAACTATAAGTTCCCAGATTGTTGAATTATAATGAATGTTTTATTTGAAAAAAATATGTTAATATCTTTTTGGGTTGTAGAAATACAAAATGTTTTTTTAGCAATCAGTGAAGCAAACTTATCAACTTACTACTAATAAAAATAATTTAAATTTTTGATATCATATAAAATTAGGAGTAAAATTGTGCTGAGAAACAAATTAGCCCAGCGGTTCTCAACCTTTTAATGTCACCGCCCCCCAACGAAGGCTAACTTACGGTGGCGCGCCCCCCCCTCACAATTTTCAGCATACATTCATTTTTTTAATCTTTAACAATGAACATTTAGTCCAATTTTCTACAAAATAATGTTATCAGTAAAGTTTGAATGACGATTTTTAGCGAAAATGGATATATTTTTGAGTAAAAATGAGAATAAATAAGATGATTTTTTTAAAAACATGCATCACTACTTGCTCTTTGGTTTCTCTCGCGCCCCCCCTTGGGGGTCGCGCCCCACAGGTTGAGAAACGCTGAATTAGCCTGTTTGCTGATCAGATAAAATATGCTAGCTTTTCAGTCTTGTGCAAAGTTTTTAGAGGAGGAATTACAAATTTTATTTAAAAACTAATCTTCATGTTATATGATTTAACAAAATGCTGAGTTACAGTGATTTTTTATCGGGAAAACCAGGCTTGTTCCTTTTTTTAATCGCAAATAATAGAAATAATTCTTTTCCCAGCTCAATGTAATAAATTTCTACTACATGAGAAACTTATTATTTCGGAAAACTCTTGCGTAACAGTATTCGAAACTAGAATGCTTGGCTCTAGGCATTCTAAATTGCAGTGTTTGATGCTGTCTACCATTTATTTTTACTAAACGGAGTTGATAATGAATAAAAAGAATTTTGTTTAGATTTAAAAGAAATAAAGGTAATTTCAATCAAACAGATAGTTAGAAAAGATGTATTTTATAATTAAGGAGCAAAAATACCCATGAAAATGAACAAATACAACTAAATTTCATGCGTATGAAGTAATATATGCTTGGTTTAAAAAAGTAGTAGCAATAAAGTATAGCCATTACAAACACCATTAAAAGAGTTACTCTGACTTCGATTTTTGGAGAGATATAAAAGGTTTTCTCTTTCTCTTTAGGAAACTATGAACCAGACTTTCATTTATTTTGTTCTGTATTTACAGAGCTTGATAGTATTTGATTAGTATTTTTCTTTTGACGAATATAAGGCCTTTCGCCTAAAGATGCGCAGATTTATTTACAGTTTTCAAAAAATCACATGGAAAACAGATAGCTGAAAACTATAATTTTTTTTGACATAATTATAAACAAAGTTATTTTCATTATATATTTTTTTATTAATATTTATTTTTCGAGTACATTAAGTGTGTAGCTATCATAAAGTATAATAGCCCATGCAATTGGTAAATGTTTCATCTGCCAGACCATATAAATAGAATTATGCATTTTATTATATTTTACTGGGTAACAAAATTGTAAAGTTTAGTTGTAGTCGTCTGAAACGGTTTTTTGATTTAAATCACCATACAATTTAAGTGTTTTTGTACACAGGGTGCGTTGATGGTGGATAATCATTTTATGTGCGCTCACCAAATATTTTACAAGTGTACTAGTTTTTAGAAATTTGTTTATCGAACACATTTTAATAGCTGGAAAATTAATAAAAGCTTCCTTTTTAAGAATTTAATTTAGAAAAATTTAAGAATGGCTATTAAATTCCATAAGGATAAATTCACAGACATAAATCATAAAATTGACGGGATCTTTGCTGATGTGAATGGTAATTTATATCTAGTTCATATTTTGTAAGTTTTAGTAAAAAATAGATTAAAGTTGATTGATTCATTCATTATGTTTCTATAACTCTTTTCTAAACGCCATTTATAAAAACAAAATATCACAGTAACATGCAGAAAATAAAACTGATAAAATAACCATTGCTACTTTTATTTTAAAACTCGTGGATCAAGCCAATGTAACAAAGGCGGAGTAATTTACAATCTTATAAAGTGATATCCCATGCAAATCGTTCACGTGCTTGCAAAATTTTCGCAGGTGCCACCTCTGGCATGTGTGTCAAAGATTCACATACCACTATCCCACATTTCCCTTATCCGCAGTATAAATATTTTCGCGTAAATTAATTAAATCAATGCTCCCAGAGTACATCTTTAGTTAATTTTCAATAACTTGACAAACAGAATGCACTAAAACTGAAAATCACACAAAAAGGCAATTCTTGCAACATTTGCAAAATAATTTCCAAACAAATCATGCCCATTAATGCATATGCTACCTTTAATATCTAACATTATTTAATAATACATAGGTATATAATTATTTAGAACTTCTGAACGTGCACGAAATTTGTATTATGTGAGAATTTTGAAAATGCATTTAATGCACTGGCGGGATTCAATAACGCACCCATTACTGGGATCAACAGAACAGGGTAAATTTTTCCCATTTTCCGTCAAATGGTTCATTAAACTTTTAAGCCACATTTAGGCAACTCAGGGCACCCTTTTCTAGCGATAAATTAGTCTGAATTATCGCATGGTGTCATTAGAATTTTACAAAAATTCTTCTAGGTTAATGTATTTCAGACGAAAATTCTCTCTCTTTAAGAGTAAATTATAGATGTGTAATTGGAGAAAATGATCCAAACAGTGTCCTGCCATAACCAAGATTAACCCGAGGAAATGATTTCAATAAACTAAATTACATTTCATTTTAGCTAGAGTCACTTGGTTTTGATTTAAAATTATACATTTTTAACATTCTCCAAACGCGAATTTTGTTTTATCATATTCTCTTTTTAACTGTCTATATAAATAAAATCAGACTTTTGTCTGTACATCACTTGGAATTAAAAAAATTGGCTATTTATACCCGTTTCAAGCAACCAGGAACCCAGTACGACAGTAAAATGAAAAGTTTGTCTGTCTGTCGCTCGGACAGTGACTTTTTTTTTTTTTTTTTTTGTTCGAAGCGAATGAAATGAAATTTGGTGACATGGTCACTACACTTAAACGGCAGGAAGTCGAGTTTTTTAAAAATTTTGATTGGATTTTTGAGATTTTTCGAAAATCGTTTCAAATTGCGTAATTTTTTTCGTGTATTACGTAATAACGACTAAAGCAAATGAAATCAAATTTGCCTACGTGATAGGTGGTCACTCAACTTAAAATATAGGTGTAAAATTTAAAAAAGATTAGATTTTGAGATTTTGCTAAAATTTATATAAAACGTGAAAGTATTTGTCCATTACGTATAAATCATTGAAGCGAATGAAAAAAAAAAAATAATAACCATAGACGTCGAAGTATTTCAAAATTTTCCAGTCCAGTTTGCACTGTGATGCCTCAGCATTTTTTTTTTTTTAAAGAAACCACACACATAATAAACTTTTTTCTTTCAATTTTGAAACTTGTTATATAGTTGTGTTTGAAACTGATTTTTTAATTTTTTTAAAAATTGGAGTTGCTTTTATGGAATTACTTTTTAGATTGTTAAAACTGTCTGAACTCAATACCATAAGCCGAATTTTCATACAAAGGAAAAGAAGGGTAGAGAAGTTCTTTATTTATTTCATTTTCAGTCTTGAACTGAGTTTTAATCTCTTCGCTCGCTACGATGTGACAGAACAAGTAAAACCACACACCAACCCCTCAATCCTTCATGTATTGTGCATAATTCTGCTATATTAAAACTTATCACGGAGTGAAAACATTTTTATATTTTTGTTTTTACACCAGGGCATCTGTAGTCAATGGCAGTGATATTATAAAAGTATGTCATCATTAAACTAATTGATTAGGATACTCTATAAATGATGTGAACGCCAAAATAATCTTTTGTTTAAAGAAAAAAATTAATAAAGAGCTTTGTAAATAACGCAGATAAGTAAAACAGCAGTGTGCAACTGTTTCGGGTGGTACAACAAGTACACCCTTCCATGGGCGTCGGCAAGGGGGGTCAAACGGGTCACTTGACCGCCCCTGGAAAATGTGACCTTTTAAAAAAAATTAGGCATCATATACAAAAAATGTCACCTGCCCTTTTTCCGGAAGTAAAGCAATTTATGCATTTTAACATACTGCAATAACTCGCTGTAAAATTTGTGTGAAAAAAAAAAGATTATTTTCCCAATTGTTATCATGTTTCAACCGAGGACGAATTAAAGGGGAGGGACTTAAAAAAATCGTTAAAAAAATCAATTTAAAAAGCCCTATTTTACTTCCATAGAATGGATGTGTTTGTGTATGTGAATCTTCCAACTAACCTCCGCCCCACACAAACAAAATTGCATCAATCCGTCGCAGATTTTAACACATACGAGGCATCTATATAGAAAATCAGAACGTTACCAAACTTTATCTTGTAATTTTATTTGTACTAACATTAATACTTTAGATACATTGTTCGCCTCAATTGTATTTTTATCATTTAAAGTTTCTAATCAGTTTATTTGATCCACATAGTTCTATAGTTTTATTTTTACATTCTAAAATTTGCTTGTCAAGCGTATTTAAAAAACTAGTTTTTATATTCTTTCTATTGATTATCAACAAACTAGATTCTACCCACGAGTTCGTCCGCGTCGGCATTAGAATTAGATCCAGAGAGAAATGAATCAGTGTGAATAACAAAAAAGAAATAGTTTGATGACACTAGAACTATAGACCTAAATGACCCTAAAACATCTTTAAATTCGTTTCTGTAGTTACAGAGATATCCATATAGTATTAGAATTATTTTGAGTGGCCTTGCAAAAGAACTATTTATACTCCTATATGCATGAAAGGTATCCTGTAATACTCAGGAGTAGTGTCGCTTTCTATTAGTAAAAAAAAGTTTTAGAATCTGTTCAGTAGTTACAGAGTTACCCGAAGAGCGTAATGTAATTCTTATGAGAGTCCCTGTAAAAGAACTATATTTACGATATATGCATGGAAGGTAGCCCATTATACTCAGGAATAGTGTAGTTCTCTATCAATGAAAAAGTTTTAGAATCGTTTCAGTAGTTATAAAGATGCTCATAGAGTGTAATGTTTTAGAATTATTTTGAATGTCTCTGTAAAAGAACTATTTATGCTATATGCATGAAAGGTTACCTATATGTAAATCCAGGGTATAAGGTCCTTTCAAATTTTATCCTAACCCAATCAGCCGTTTTTGCATAATTGAGTTACAAACATCCAAACACACAAACATACACATTCATAATATTAGTAGGATTTGAAAATTTGTGAATTTCAAGAAACACGTTTGACTTAATTCTTTCTTAGGCGTAAAACTGATGTAATTTCGATGCCATTTCATGTTTTTCAAATGCACGCGGTTCTGCAAATAGCATTTATGCTTTATTTCAAAAGCATTGGTCAATGTATTAACAATTCTCCTGCATACAACATTCTCCATTCTATCAGATGAGACTGCCGATATTGCTCATAATTAAACAATTTCTAGGCTTCTCAGTCCTCAAGAATTTTATGGAAAAGCGCTTGCTCATTCCGTTATACAGAAAATGTTCCCATATGGGACCGAACACGGAAAAAACTAATAGAGCAACACTCTAACAAATAACCGTACAATTACTGGAAACTTCCCGTAAAATTTTACGGAAATTCCTCGTTTATATTTGAATACAGGATAATTTCTGTATATCAAGGGCCAGCGTCTCACTGGTGCAAAATTTCTAGTGAAATTTACAGGAATAAAATTCCGTAAATATACGGAAATAGTAATGGCGTTCCAGTAGCCAGTACATTTTCAGCGTTTTCGCGCAATTGTATTTTTATTTTATTTTATTTATTTTTTACAGTAAAGGTTATGATGCATGTGATGGTAGAAAAAGAGTTTGCGGTGTATACATGAGACGGGCTCAGCCCGAGCCCGGGCCCGGGCTCTGTAATTCACGATTACGTTCGGGCTAGGACTCATGAAAAATTTCTCCTTTATTGAACATTCTCTTTGAAACAGATTTTAAAAGTGATTCATGGGATAAATAGACGTACTCAGGCGCGTAGCCAGGAAAATTTTTCGGGGGGGGGGATATGTGCCTGGAAAATATTTCGGGGGGGGATATGAACTTATATCTGTATAAATAGACGGAATTTCATCACTAATCCAAACATTTCGGGGGGGGATATATCCCGATATCCCCCCCCCTGGCTACGCCCCTGGACGTACTTATTAAACAAAAAAAAAAAAAAAAAAAAAAAACGGCACGGGCGCCTAGAAGTGCGTGAAGCTCTTTGGGTATTTCAGAACGGTGGCTTATATTGCTTAGTGAGTCATGAGATCGGACATCTATATAAATTAGACTTTTGTCTGTACATTTCTTGGGATTCAAAAATTTTGCGATTTCTATCTGTTTCAAGCACCCGGGG